>PVJL010003515.1:0-155334 GCA_004026885.1 Lyroderma lyra
GCTCGAGGGGGTGGGGCGCGGGCGGGGCGGGAAGTGGGTGGGGCGCCTCCGGGAAGGGGGCGGGGCGGGCTAGGGGGGATCCTTGGTCGGGCGGCAGCGGGCGGGCGCGTGGCCGGGCCGGCGCGATGAGCGGGGCAGGCTCGCGAGGGCTGCGGGTGGACGGGCTGCCCCCGCTGCCCAAGAGCCTGAGTGGGCTGCTGCACTCGGCGTCCGGCGGCGGCGCGGCGGGGGGCTGGCGGCACCTGGAGCGGCTGTACGCGCAGAAGTCGCGCATCCAGGACGAGCTGAGCCGCGGGGGCGCGGGTGGCGGCGGGGCCCGGAGCGCGGCGCTGCCTACTAAGCCGCCCAACCTGGACGCCGCACTGGCCCTGTTGCGCAAGGAGATGGTAAGGGAGCGCCACGGGCCGGGCGGTGTGTGTGCGTGCGGGGGGGTCTTCCCGTCCCAGCAAATTCGCGGGACCCGCGCTCTGCTCCGGAAGTCCCCTCGCCCACCCGCCCCTCTCTGGTTCTTGTGCCGCAGGAGCGGGCGCGGAAAGATCGGCACTGTGCTCCCAACTACCCCTTTTACTTGTCCTGGGTTTCCGCGACTCGACCCTATCCCAGGGAGGGTCCCCACTCTCCCAGGGCAGCTCTCGGAGACTGGCTACCTAGTCCGGCCCTGGCTGGCTCGGAAGCCCGGCCGGCTGGAGGCGCGGCGTGGGGTTCGCCCAGGGTCTCGGGCAGGGGCGGCTTTGTCACTCCCCTCTCCGAGTGCAGCAGACCTCCTGGGTCGGGGAACAGCTTTCACTGCGCCCGAGGGGTTAAGAGTTAAGTGCGGTGGTGCTTTCCTGCCTGGATGGGGACAGCTGCGTCCCAGCCAGTGTAGGTTGGAACAGCCCGCGCCCCTCCCCCGCGCCCCAGGCGGCGCGTGCAGAATCCGATTACAGCCGGAGCCTCAGGCCCCAGACGGCCCTGCGGGCGAGCGCGCACCCAGCCCCTCTCCGCACCCGGCAGCTGGGGTCCTCCCGTCTGGGCTCCAAACAATGGGGCTTAGTTTTCCTCAGTCCTGGGGAAGTACACGTGGTGCTTGTGGGTCGGGACGCGCCATATAGGGCGACGGCAAAGCAGGGCAAGGGCAGAGATTGAGGCGTCAGGGAACATTTCCCCAGCTCTCTCCACCGGCTTAGGCCAGAAGAGAACAGAAAAACTGCCTCCTTTCTAACGGCTGGCCACGATCACCTCCCCCCCCCCCCCCCCCCGCCCATCTCCCTCTTTTTAGAACCTGCCCATTCCCTTCACCTAGTACTCTCCCCTCTCCCAGCTAAGTACTTCATTAAGGAAATCTAATATGTAAAAGCTGTCCCCCCCCAGAATAAATTTGACAGAAGATTTCTCATAGGAATTCTTAAAATATGCATCTAGTGCATTAAGATATTGTTTAGAAAAATTCCTTTTGTGCATCTTTTCTTTTTTCAGGAGCATCTCTGTTCTGAAAACTGAGACTTACTTAAATCTAGAAAAGCAACCTTAGCACTTGAATCAATTAGATACTGTCTTCTCACTTTGTAAGTGACACTGAAGTGATTTCCGATTCTCCCTGGAAAGATTTTTAAGCTTCCTATGGAACTACTTAAATTCCAAGTGGACCGTTTTTATTTATGAATAAACATTACTCATTACATAGACACCAGCAGTGATGCTTTTGAATTAGATAAATCTATGCCTGAACTTGGATGTCGCCTAAATATGGGGGTGAAATAGGAAGAGTTCTCCCGGCTTAAGTCCCATACTGAAACAGAGACAGGAAGACCTCAGGGCCACTCCTTTTGTGACACTGTATTTTTTAAACATGCTCTGGAGTCTAGCTGTGGTGGCTTGGGAGTCAACATGCCATTCCCAAAAGTAATTTTCCAGGTCCTTCCTAGTGGATTGTAGTCCAACCACAACCTTATAATTACGCCTTGGGCCAGAGCTCTCTCTAAGCCTAACTATCTGAAGCACAAGAAAAATAAACAGCCGTGTGACATCTGAGATAAAGATCAGATAGGGCTACAGGCCTTGACACGTCCCTTTCAAGAAATGTCTCAAGGTCTTTGAAAATATTCTGGTCATTTGACTTTTTAAGAGATTTACTAACTTGTGTTGGTGGGGTGGGGTCTGAGTGGTTGTCACCTCCAGCTGAGACTCTCCCAGAGAGGGCCTCCCGGGGGTGAAAACTGGGAGTTCATTCCTGAATTATTTGCAGAAACAGTGTGTGTTGATGTATTTAATTTGAAGGCCAGAGGTCAAAATCTGTGGCCAGGGACAAATGTAACTGGAATTCATGGCAGAATGAGATGCATCCCTTTTGTAAAAAGCCCCATGTGAGCACAGAAAGAGGGCTCTTCCAGCAGCAGTGACCTGGAGGCCCCAGAAGGTGACAGGATTTTAGCAAGGGAAAAGGGCCACAGAAGAGTGGCAGCAAGCAGGAACTGTGAGTGGGCGGGAGCACACATTAACACAGAGCAAGAGGGGCTGGAACGGTGGGCCAGGGGTTGCCAGGGACCTGGTGACACAGGGGAGTGCACAGAGTTGGGAGGGAGAGCTGGACGTGGGAGGTGCTAGAGGTGTGCACTGGGCAGAGCCTGCAGCCAGGTGGAGACCTGTGAGCGTGGAACATGAACACGCAGGGGACACGTCTGTGCAACTGCAGGATTGCTGACTAAATATGAGAGTTGGGGACAGTGATGGAGAAGAATCAGAGGTGACTTCAGCTACTTATGGAGAGTGCAGTGAGGCAAAACAATTCACAACTACTCACAGTCCTAGCACCTAGAGATAGTTACTGGTAAGATTTTTGAATATTTCTGGTGTAAGCATAGTGTAAATGCTTGTATAAATCAGCTTGTAATTTCTCCATGAGATAGATGCTCAAGGTCTGTTTTATATATTTTAAAAAATCACTCATAATTGTTTTTTTTTTTTTTAATCGCTCATAATTTAAGTACCTTCGCTAAGGTCATAAATTCAACCAGATGTGTTCAACTCCAAAGGCCATTTAACCACTGTATTACACTGTCCGCAAGTGCGCGTGCGCACACGTACTCATGTGATCCCATTATACGTCCCGGTCTCCTTCAGGTGCACATATTGGAAATTTTTCCTGGTTCTGTCTGTCTGTCTGTCTGTCTGTCTCTCTCTCTCTCCATATATATATATATATATATATAATAGTATGTCGTTATATGGTAGTAATAACCTTGATAATCCCTCATTGGGAATGTGGGGTTTGTCGCAGCTGTGGGGCAGTCAGAAGTGGCTGCTTTCAGGCAGAAGGTGGCTTGCCATGACATCAGTGGAAGACTGTTAAACATTTCAGAGCATGGAGCTGGAGGCTGGAGAGGAGATTTGGGCCTGGAGAGCCTGTATTGAAGGCAGGTGGGGATGGAACCTGGAGAAGCAGATGTCCAGGGTGTTTGAGGGCAGAGGGACTGTCCCGTGATTGGTGACCCCCTGCTCTGCTCTGAGAGTCATAGTTTACACTCCAAGTTTCAGCACTTCCTGTTCCAGTGACTCCCTTCTCTGAAGTTCTGTACCACTATGAGTCCCTGTCCCCTCCCCCAGTGGGCCCATTTGGAAAACTCTGAGGTCACTCAGATGGTTATTGCTCTATAGACCAGAAAAAGTCCATCAAAGGAGAAACTGAGTTTGTTTGGTTTTTTTAAAACAATATTTTTTAGATCCCATTGAGCAGGTGTTTACTGGGTGTATGTTAGGTGGAAGGTGCTATGGAAGCTACGGGGATGATTAGGAACTATCTAGATGCCAAGGAGCTTATCCCCTCTGGTACACATGGGCATCTTCACAGCAATATGACTGCTATGGTTTAGACCACCTCTTGTTTTCATGACTGAAGACTGCCTTAGTAATAGAAATTCCATCTGAACTAGCTATAGCTCTTGCAAAGGGACAGCCTTCCTGAAGGGCTGGATGTGCCTACAGAGACAGACCTGTGCTGTTGGGGACCCAGGAAATTTCACTGTATTATCTCCCCTTTTCCACAGCGTTTCCCCCTATATTTTGGAACATAACCTCTAACAGTGTCCATACTCTGGGTTTTGGCCATACTACTTAGTTCCAGCTTTTAATACTGTGAGGAGGGAATCCATTGCTCCCAGCTTGGTTGGCCTGGCCAGGTGGCCCAGATAGTCGTGATGGAGGGCAGGGTTGTATTTTATTAACATGGTGTGACTACACTGGGGGCTGGGGACTCCTCAAAGAAAGGACAGTTTGCATAGATGGAGCAGGGGGCTACTGGACAGCCAATATACTAGATAGCTACCACAGACCTCTTTCTATATAAAAATACTTTGCCCTCAGGGCCCCATGGTTTTGAAAGATCACTAGATCTCGGCTGGTGTTTCAAGTCCTTGCATTTGGTTGAAGGAGACACTTGACTCGCAGTGTCAACGGGGTCCTCTGACCCATACCTTTCTCAGACAGGTTTCTACATAGACTGTTCTGCCCAGCAGCTCCAAGAGGTTAGCTCGTCAAACTAAGATTCTGGGGTTCTGCTTCTCAAATTGGCGGCAGCAGGTTCTAACATCTCTGACTTGGAACCTGTTTGCCTCACTGTTTCTTTTTCTCTTCAAACGATCAAACAGCAGTTTGGTCACCTACCTGTACACAAGTAGGAAGTCATCCACACAGAACTTTTGAGTTTCTGATCTGAAATGGTTTGGGAGAAGAATTTAATGTGAGGAAAAAAGATTGATTTCTGAGATCAACAACACTCATCTTCCCCACATTTTAGCTGAGACAACTAAATGCCTAACGAGCTTGTCCAGTGAACTGTATTGCATTAGCTTGAATGGCCCACGTCCCAGTGGAGTTCAGTTCCTACCCTCCACATGACACCAGCGTCTTGGACAAGAGGTTGTGGCCTTTAAGAGGGTTTGTGGTAAAGGTTCAGCCTTGAGTGGGGCCCGCGAAATGCCATCTGTAACAAGGGCCTTAGCTCGCAATAGGGCATTTTGATTGCCATCAGAGGAGACTGGGGTGGCTGATGGCCTTTGATACTGCCCAGCTCGTGACACAGGCATTAAGTGCCTGAATTCTGTTATTAAAGTATGTGGTACCTTTTCGGCGAGCCACCTCCCTGCTTTAGGTTTAGATCCCCTATTGGGAAAATGCAAATGAAATGCCCTGAAGGATCCTTTTGGCTATAGCATTGTAATTCTTTTCCCCTCACGCCTTCCTGGGTCTTTATGGGTGCCTGTGGAAGTTGTTCTCTTAACATCCTGTGGGCACACGTGCAGGACCTACCTATTGCAGTGTGCATGGTGCCCCTGGGGACATGTACCCAGCTATACTTGGTTATTGTGAATCCACTTAATGCAGTTGGAAGCAGAAAAGAAAGAATGGTGCACCTTTGCTATTCTTGGACTCTGTTCATCGAAAATTAGGCTGTCCATGATGATACTTAAATTTTTTTAGGCCATAATTACCCCATACAGTACGTAACCCCATACAGTATATAACCCCATCCTGTATCTGCTTCAAAAAGAAAGAACTTAAATAAGTACATACGAGTTTGGACAATTAATTTTGCAAATTCATTCTAGAAAAAGTGCTGCGTACCTCATTGCTGCATATCACTGTGGTCACCTTTGTAGTGCTCTCCTTGGGAAGCTATGTACCAACACCAACGCCTAGTCCACCCTTCAAAGCAGTTTTGGAACTCTTTTTCTGGAATGGCCATCAAAGCTGTCATCCCCAAAATGTGACAATTAAGTTCATGAACTTGCCACCATTCATTTATGTTGGCAGCACCATACAAACAACTCTGAGGTGTCATAACCATCCCAAGGTTGTGACATACTGTGAGGAAGGAGTCCAGTCCTCCCAGTTTGGGTGGCCTGGCCACCGTGGCCCAGCTAATCATGACTGAGGGCAAGATTGTATTTTACTAAGATGGCATGGCCATGTGCCAAGGTTATGACACCTTACCAAGTTTTTTGTACAGTGCTGCCAAAGTAAGTGCACGGTGGCAGTTTCGTGAATTTAACTGTCAGAATTTGGGGATGACAGCTTTGATGGCCGTTCCAGAAAAAGAGTTCCAAAACTGCTTTGAAGGGTGGACTAAGCACTGGCCTTGGTGCATAGCTTCCCAAGGGGAGTCCTTCGAAGGTGACCATAGTGATACTCAGCTGTGAGGTGTGTAGCACTTTTTCTAGGATGAGTTGGTGAAATTAATTGTCCACCCTCATAAGATCATTTTTGTCGGCGTGATGGGGGTGGGCAGTAAGGGCTGGGTGTGGGGTCATTGGTCTGGCTTCATTCACATTTGATGTTATCTCTGAGGTTCTACTTATAGTCCCAAAATTAGAGGATATAAAGGACTGAAAGACATGTTTTTCATACCACTTTAGTATTTCACTATTGCTGTGTCTAACTGTTAAGGACCACAAATTAATATTTGTCTTAATTCATAAGCATCTTACAAATAGCACACCCTTATACGCCCTCCTCCCCTGTTGGTTAAAGGTGTTTTTTGTTAAATGTGATTAGAAAATGCCCCTGTTGTTTGCACTCCGGCCTCCTCTTCATCTACAAAGACTCTCAAACAAGCTGGTGTCCAGGCACGTTGGCATCTGTAAGACATCTGTGCTGACCCGGCTCCGGGCCCTGGTCCAGTCTTGCTGGAGCTCTTAGAGGCCAGGTGGGCAGGGATGTCCCGGGCGGGCTTGAGGAGAGGACTGTAGCCCTCGGGCAGTCCACCCCCACTGAGCAGCAGCCAGAAGCTTTGCGGTTTTGCGCCTGGAAGGCCCACCTAACTCCACAGGGACCTCATGCCCCAGTCTAAAAAGCGAAATTTTTCACGATCCCGAGCAGGAAAGCCTGCAGACAGACCACAGACTCCAGGCACAGGAAACCAGGCCTGAGACTGGCTGGCTCAGATATTTGCCCCTCTTGCCCAGCCATTCTCCAGAGCCCCGGCCCCCTGTTCACCCCCTTCTTTGACCACATGCTCCAGATGTTTGCAGATAACTGGGCAGGGCTCCCCGAGTTGCTCCTTCTCTCCTGTGGCTTGTTCCTTCACAGACACTTAACACAGAGGTGTTTATTCTCCCCCAAAAACTTTGGAGACAGAAAAATTCTTAACCTTCCTTACAGTTCTACAAAAATTTGTTAAGATGAGTGTGGTCTTGTCAGTTTTTATGGGCTCTTTCTGTCCACTTCCTTGATTGGTCCTAAGAGCTGTGGGCTGGCCTAGTTTTGCAGGTATGAGAATCCTGTCTTTAAGAATCTGGGGAGGGAGGCGCTGACCTTGACGGGGGTGGGGGGTGGGGTGTGGGGTGGCGGGTGGAGAAGCAGCAGCCTGGAGAGGCAGAGCAGAGGAAGATTACTGAAATACATATGGAGACTAGAGAACATGCAAAGTGGGTGTCGCATTAGGTTGTTGACTGTGCTTAGAATTGGAGATAAAATAGCCAAGTTCAAGGCCGTTAAAGAGAAATGCAAAGTGGTTAGCATCCCTTATAATGACAGATATGCAAATCAAAACAGAGGATACCTTTTACCTAAAGGATCAGCAAATTTAAAAGAATAATCATAATGATGGTGAGGCTTTAGGGATATAAACACCATAAAACAGAATGGACACCAAATTTCTGCTGCTTTTTGTGTCCACTGTCTGTACACACAAGGTGCTGATACTAAGTTTATTGGATATTGTCTGTATATTGTCCAAGAAAGCGTTTTCTGAGTTTAGCTGCAGATTATCTTCCTCAACTGCACCTATTCTTATAGAGGGAATTTTGATTAATTGGATATCATTCAAGAAAATGACAGAACACAATGTGTGTTGAGTTCCGGCACGTTACTATTAAGTCATGTTTGTTTCCTCCCGTCCCATCTGATTTTTAGCATCAGCTGCATCTATGTCAGCATTCATCATCTTGGGTAATGAAGCTTTGGGTCTTGAATATAAATCTTTGATGAATGGTCTGTTGTTTGTGGCCCCAGGGCTGGGAAGGCATCGGAAGGAAGGCGTCATTTCCCTTCTCCCCATCAATTTCATTGATCTACAGAAATAGTCACACAAGTGAATAGCAGTACTTGTACCTGGTATGCATTGCAGTCATGCATAACGGAAGTATGTAATAGTACATAGTGATAGAATACAATACAATGAAAAGATTGTGGTAACTACATATGGACAGCAGAGATGTTCACAGTATAAAAAAGTTACAAAACAGTATATGTGTGTATATATATGTATATATATATATGTACATATGTATGTATGTATAAGCAGAAATGGTAGCGAAAAACAAATGGGAAATGTGTAGTTGTGATGGACATAGCTAAACTTCTAAAAGTGCAAATCTTTGAAACAGGGACTCTTATTTAAAGTATGGTCTAGGAACACCTACAAGTCCCCAGATTTTTCGGGGCCCATAATTATGTGGTAGTCATATTGACAAATGTGATTTTTAAAATAATACCTAATGAAATGTATCAACCTTTGGAAGATCTGCATAATTCAGTGAGTCAGTTTTCCACATTTTTCTTATTACTAATGCTTGATGTTATAAAGTCTTTCATGGTTAAAAGACCCATTTGAAGTGCAAGGCTAATGGATTTCACTGTAACAAGAGTATGAAAAGTTCAGTGGCATAATTTGAAATTCCACACTGCAGCCAACTAAAGGGGAGTGTCGAAGAAGAATATCCACAGTTATCTGAAGGGCTATTAAAATCCTCCTTTCTCAATTACATATCTGTATGAGGCTAGATTTTCTTCAACTAAAACATGTCACAAAAAATCAAATGCAGAAGCAGATAAGGCAGACATTAAAAAGATTTACACAATGTGATTTACCCTAAAAATTTTATTTACGTTCATTTTTAAGAGTGTAATGGATTCTCACGACCAAAACATTTGAAAATTGGTGCTTTAGAACATGGAATTAGGGAAGTCTGGTTCATGTAATTATGAACCATCAAGTTTTTAATGCAGTAGAATGTTTTCTTTGTATACTGGGGACGGGGGAAGTAAAAGGATGTGTGAAGACAATTCTTAAAGAAAATGGTTGATTGCTTTTCCTCATCGTTGCCTAGGACCCAACAAGAGGAAATGGGCTGAATTGGTACTCACGTTATAGATTATGGGAACTGCTAAGTTGCAGGACGGGCTCTCAGTGTGGATGCCTGCAGGTGTAGGCGGAAAAGCCAACTCAAGCTGCCTTACCCTGTGGAGGGATTTGTGGGAAGGTGTAGAGGTGGGGCGAGCGTTGGGTCTGGCTGAATCTGGGGCGCAGTCATGCAATCTGGTCTATTTTCTGCCTCTGAATCACCACAGCTCTTCAGAGTTCAGTGCTCAGCGTGGTGAGTCTAAAGTGTTTACCGGAGAGAAGCTGGTCAAATAGCACAAATGCATTTCCGCCCAGGGGAGGAGAAGGTTGCGCAGGAGACCACGTGATGGGTGGGAACCAGGCTTAGGGAGCGCAGAACCGCAGCCCACGGGGAGCTTAGGGGCCAGCAGGGGCCTGTCTGCCAGCGTAGGGAGCTGAGTGAGTCGCCCCCGCCCTACAAGATTGACACTGCTGAAGTCTTTCTCTTTGCTTTTCCTTTTCTAAACAGTATGCAGGTCAGCGTCCTCCTGTCAACACATCCTTTATTCAGAAATCAGGTTACGATTCATTAGGTCACTGTTTCCTTCCTTCCATTCCAGTCCTGTGGAGACTTATTAGCCACCTCGATTCGATTTGGGGCATTTACCAGGTCTCGTCTGAAATAAATGTACAAGCTTTAGTATATGTTTTTTCGTTCATTATATTTTAAAAAGATAACTTCCCATGTTCTTGCATGGTAAATTAATACGTACTCACAGCAGAGAATCTAGAAAACTCAGAACAGCCAACAAAATAGAAACCACCTGTCATCTCAGCAGCTTGCAGCTGGCGGTGTGGCACCTTCCTCCTGGGGTCCGCTGCTCAGGCACTACAGGCTGATGGTCAGAGCAGCATGCTGGGGACCTGCAGACCCGGCCCAGGGCCCTGCCCTGCCACAGCCTGCCGCCCTCGCTCATCTCCGCAGAATCCACACCTACCTCGCAGGGCAAGGCTGGGCTTTACAGATTTCTGGACAGCCCTCTTTGTCTCCTCGGCACTCAGTCCCTACAAGTGAACTGGCTAGCTGAAGAAACGTTATGCAATGATTTTAAGGCTTTTGATAGACATTGCTACTTAGCCCTCCAGAGAGATTTTATAAGCATTCAGTTGTACCAGCACTGTGCATGTATTTTATTACACTTTATTTTTTTATGACTAGTTTTTAAAATTAAGAGTATCATGATTGTTGGGAAAAAATTAAGTGGTACAGAAGGCTGTAAACACCCAGGTTCTGCTATCAGATATTTTCTCTTCCAGTGAGAAGCCGACAGATGTATGTGCACATCCTACTAAACATACTGTTACATAACATCAACTTTTCCGCCGAACAGTACATGTGGGTCACGGTTCTTTCTACTCTATCTAGCATATGCAGGACTGCTCGTTCTTTTAAACCACCGTCTGGTTTTTATCTTATGACACGACCATAACTTTTTTAAACCAAGTTCCTATCAGCCATTATGTTTTGATCTGAGCTTGCATATAACAAACATTTTCTGCCCCTGTCACCATATTTCAGGGCCCCCAGACTGTAGTTTCTGATTCCCTGGCTTAGCTTTGGATCTGTACATACCGCCTTCCCTCGCCCACCCCATATGAGGAAGGTACTTTTCATCTCAGGTTGAGGAATTGCAGTGATAGGAGATAGTGGACCTGGTGGGGGTGGGGCGGGGTCATTTCAGTGTCCATCCCAGTGTGATTTGCTGAGACTAACCCATCCCAGCACTGTGACTGGTCTCATCCCCAGCCCCACCCACAGACCCTGCTCAGTGTGGAGCCATGCACAGATAACACATTTCCTCTGTGTTGGTTTTGCTTTCTACTCCCTGCTGTATTTGGAAAGAAGTTGCTTTCATTTATGTCTCCTAAACATTCTAGTGAATCACCTCAGCTTTTATTTTTAGATTCTTAATTAAAACAGACTTTTTCTTTAATACGATTTTTTTATTTCTAGAAAATGTCCCAAACTCTTTTCTGATGCTTTGTTTTGAATCAACAGAAATTTTACTTATACGTTCCTTTCATCTTTCTAAGTAAGCCTTGTATCCTAAGGGTAACGTCTCTATTATAACTTTTTACAGTTAGGAAGAACGTCCTCCCCCAGGCCACCTTCCAAAGATGCTCATTGACCGAGTGACCCGAAGCCGAGCTGGGGGCCACCGCCGTCCTCCCACCGCCAGCCGGTTGTGGGTTTTTGAAACCGTTTGGAGGTGGTTCAGGCTTGTTGATGCTGTGGGTTGGGGAGCAGCTGTGTGTGCAGCTGGCAGGGGCAGCGGGGCTCTGTGGGAAAAGAGAGGAAGTTCAGGAAGGAAGCAGGAGGCCTGGCCAGCGAGAGGCAGGAGCCGCGTCAGCAGCTCCGCACAGTGGAAGTGAGCGGCTTGTTCTTGTCTTGAAGGTCGAGCGTAAGGGGCTCCAAATGATAGGGTCTTAGAAGTCGGGGTTTTTCTTAAATGAGCCTCTCTGAAATTTTTTAAAGGCATGATTTCAAAAACAAGCTGTATTTTCTGACTCCAGCTGTGAATTCAGGAGGTCAGCCATCCTTCAGGGGCATGTGGGAACACACCAGTGAGATGACAGCTTCCGGTCAGCGCTGGTAGCATGGGGACAGTGGTGGGGGTAAGTGGGCTTTGTGGAGGGGGTCCCCCCTCCCTTCCCACACACACTTTTTTTCTGGAAGGATGAGAAGTTCTTGTTCATGGGAGATTTAATTGTGTTAGTTCTCTTGGATGGCCCTCCTGTTCCCTTCCCATGTCCCCAGACCCCTCATACTTCAGTGTGGAGAGACTGATTTCTGGGGCCCATTGTTATGAGTCTCGTTCCAGTGTCCAGGGCTTGTCCTGGTCATCGGCACTCAGGGAGGAAACTTGGTTTTGTGTCTTCTGCTCCTGTCAGGTAGAATGTGAGTTTATTATTTTGTTTGTTTTGTTTTTTGATAATGTGAAAACCATGCCATGCAAGGCTTTCTCAGGGCACCTTAGGGTGCTCTGGGCCCAAAGAGCTGCCTGTTCAGCCCTGCTACCTCCAGGGCTCCTGCAGGATACAGCGAGGGCCCACTAAGCCCAGGCCGCTGCTGGGAGGGCATCTCAGGTCTGTCCTGTGAGCTCCCACCGAGTGTCTGCTCTGCAAGGCTCTGAGCCAGTGCCGAGGGATTGGAGGGAGCTGGGTCATGGCCTCGGTGGGTTGTCCTCCCTTAGGAGAAAGGGGAGCCATGGGCACACTGTAGTGTGAGGCAGAAAGCAGTAAATGCCACAGGACAGGCACAGAGGCAAGGGAAAAGTGAGGAACACAGAGCTGCTCAGTCTAAAGTTTGGATGAAGGGCAGGCGTGGGGCCAAGTCAGCACGGCTTTAACTCATGCAATGGGGTCAAGGTGGGGGACAGTCTGGGTGCACCTTGATGGTTGCCAGAGGTGAAGGGGATTATGGAATGCTGCCTAGGGATGTCCAGCTTCCCTCTGGATGATTCAAGTGCAAGTATGTAAACAACTACAGCCGAGGCAGAGGTATGCTGGTGGCAAGCTAGGCTTGGTCAGGACTTAGCACATGTCCTGTTAGCTAATTTGGAGGGTTTCTGTTAAATTAGAGGAGGATTAGTGGTGAAGAAAGCAGAGAAGCTGGGATGGGTGTGGGTGAGTGCACGTGTGTGTGTTTAAAGTCTGGCCCATCAGTCTACACCCTTGGCATCTGTTGGCTTGGGTAATAGGTGTGTGCTGGACTGGGCTGTACTCGTATTCCCAGGCGGCTCAGGCCTCTGTTTCTAGGCCAGCGTTCCACCCGATGATAAGGCAACTTTATGAGTCATAGGCTGCTGCAGTGCAGAGGGGTCCAGGACAGGACTGTACACTAGGCCGGGGAGTGTTCTCCTAGGCCTGAGACACCTTGGAAATGGCACCTAAGGAGAGAAGCCCGGGACTGCGGCGCCGTGGGAAGTCTGGGCCTCAGAATCCACAAGGGCCGCAGAGCCATGGAGCCCAGGCACCTGCCTCTACCCGGCCAGGGTGGTGAAGGTCAGTGGATCCAGCAGCGTAGTGCTCCCTGCTACTTCTGTCTTGTTCCATCATTCATTCCCGAGGTGGCAGACTATCTTGGCGTCACTCAAGTGATCTGGTGTCAAAGGGACTCAGAAGTAGGACCCCCAGGATCCCAGGTGAATCTTTACTGTGGCTTTTTGAGCAAATATTTTTGTGACCCTGGGAGGGCGTGACTTATGTCATTAAAGCCCATACGCCTTGTACCAAGTCCTAGAGAAGACAGGCTGAGTCTGAATCTTGTGCTGGGTTGTGGTACTCAGATCCGGGTACTGTCAAGGTGTCTTGGGAGATTGGAACGAGGCCAGAGGGAGGGACTAGATGGCTAATGGACCAGACGTCCTCATGAGCAATTGAAGGACCTGGGGATATTAGCTGGAGAAGACAGTTTTTTCAGGGGGTGGGCAGGGGTAGAATGAATATAATCTTCAGATGTTTAAGAGGTGGTTAAGGAAGAAAGAAATTAGGTTTTGGGGTGCCTTGGTGCAGAGCCTACGGGTGGGTGATTCTGACTTAGTATAAAGAGTAATTACGTCTGTTTGAAAAGGAAAGCACTGGTGTGGACGGCCCTCCTTTTGGGGGATTGAAGTAAGACACCCGAGGTCTTTTCCTGCTTGAGAGTCTGCAGTCACCACTCTGCTTCTCCTGAAGCAGGCTCGCCGGTCGCTTGTCATCCTGCCTGACTGCCTTGGCCACCTTCTGCTGAGGATGACAGTTCTGCTCACTGTCCAGTGTTGAGTGGGAGAGCAGGTGCCAGGAAGCCCACAGCACTGTCATTTCCAGAGCCCTGCTGCCCACTGTGCCCTGTGCCTGCCTTTCCTTCCTTGGGGAGATTCTGCAGGCTAGCAGAATAACAAAAATAATGCCCACGGTAGCAGCAGCTGCTGCTCTTGCTGGGCGCTGGACAGTGTGTCCACGTCTCACTGCCCTGGAGTGGCAGGGCCAGCATTTGAACTCAGGCAGGCACTCTCATGCTACTCTGCCTGGCTGGCCTGAAATAAGTAAGTGGCCCAGAAGAGACAGAAGGATATTTGTATCAACACCGGTTCTTCACTGCTGCTGGGCATCAGATCATCTGGGTACATGACTGGGACCCACTGTGGCTCTTGACAGACACACACACCTGCCCACTCAGACTCTAATCAGGGAGAGGAGGGATGGCGTCTGACCCTGGGGTGTGGCACTGTGGCAGCCTGAGCAGCTCTTGCTGTGCCTGTGGCTTACCTGTTCAAGGTGTATTTTTGAGCCGGGTCTGCCCTCCGAGAACAGCTCAGAGAACTCTCCCAGATGCTTGCCATTTAGGACAAAGAATCAGTGGTTTACTACCATGTGATTGAGCTAGCGGGAGATGGTCTATCCACCCCTCTCAGTCCCTCATTTTACAGGCCGGTTGAAGGCAGGGGCCTCAACAAAGCCATTGGAAGTGGCAGAGCTGGGCCTGGAAGCCATGCCCCACACTTGTGGTGAGGCCTCTTCCTAAGAAAAGCTCCTTTAAGGAATTCTAAGGTAGGAGGAACTGGAGAACAATGGGGATTTGCTGTGGAAACAACAGAGCTTGCCTCATCTGAAAGTCTTGTCTTGAGCGTCTTAGCAAAATGTTCTAAGTCCCCTTTTCATGGCCTCTTCGGTGGTAGTGGAGAGATAGCTGTGTTTGCTTGCTGATTTAGAGTGGCTGGGGGTGTGAAAAATAACCTGGAGTTTAACACCCAACCCTGTGACAAGATGAACATTGCTTTCTAGGCCCCACTGTGTTATGAGTAGGAAAAGCTCATATCTGGGTAATTATAAAGCCTGGATCCGCTAACACGTTCTCCGTGTTTTTCAGTGTGCAGATCCCATGCATCTTGGTGCGTGAGCCCAGGCCTTGGTACATAGGCATCTGATGACTGCTTATTAAAATGGATCGATATTTCATTGACTCCTCCCAATAGCCCCTCAGAGAAATTATTTTGGTTTGTCATTAACCAAGGCATAGAGATGATACATAACCTGCACAAGAGCCAAGAATATTTTGATGGAAAAGGCAATTCTCCTGGCATTTTGTTTGGAGATTCTCCCCAGCAGCATTGCTCAGGGTCACTGTCACCATTGGCCCCAGATTTAATTAGAATCTAGGTGGTAAACAAGATCCCCAGGTGATTGTCACACACGTGAGTGTGTCAGCTGCACTGGGCTAACTGCACTTCCAGGTGGATTACCCCTTTGGCATTGATAAAAAACGATGCGTTTTCTGTCCTTGCTATGCTTTTCTGTGGGAGGGGCCATGGGGAAGGAAGCAACTTGAAGATAAACAAATATGTGACTCTTAAATGTTCTTTGTTCTATCACCACTTGGGAAAGTAGTTCCCGGGAGACTCTCAGGGGCCCCTGCCTTGCTTGCCCTGGGGACTGACCCCACCAACACCTCAGGTAAGACTGAACCTGTCAGAGAGGGAGTTGGAGGTCTGAGAGTGGGTGCTCCAGGGACAGTGTGTGACAGTGACCGGTGAGCTGCTGTCACTGGAAAGGAGGCTGTGTTGCCCCAGAAATCTGCAAATGACTGTCTTAGCAGGGAAGGCACACACGAGTCTTCTCTGAATCTGGTCATAGCAAGGGGAAATGACACACTTGTGTCTAGGCATCCAAAGCGACACCAGCCCAGGCTTCCAGAATGTGCAGATCTGTTGCACGGCAGGCTGTGCCAGATGCCAGGTAGACTGCACAGGCTGGGGCCCATGCCCACAGGTGTGACCCTTCCCCGACACACTTGAGTAATGCCTGAGGTGTGGCATCCCACAATTAAGGTTGTCTCACAACTGGAAATCCAGATTATCCGATGGATGCTCTGAGTTGTCAGCTATGCAGAAGGAATGTGCTGGCATGGGTGCATTGTTGCACCAAAATGAAACCCCAGTGCTGACTTCTTGTTTTTACCTCCCCGCCCTCCCTCAAGGTCGGCCTCCGACAGCTGGACATGTCCTTGCTCTGCCAACTGTACAGCCTCTACGAGTCCATTCAGGAATACAAGGGAGCATGCCAGGCAGCGTCCAGCCCAGACAGCACGTACGCTCTGGAGAATGGCTTCTTCGATGAGGAGGAAGAGTACGTCCAGGAGCAGGACCCCCTCCAGGACGGGAGAGAACGTGGCCCGCCGAGGGACCTGTCACTGCCCCCCTCCTCCCTCTCCAACAGCGACTGGATTCTGGAGTCCATCTAGATTCTAGATGGTCTTTGGAGGAAGGCGACTGTTCCTACTGGACACATTGTCAGCATCTCTTTCTCCTCTTGCAAGAGGGCTCCTCTGCTCCTCCACTGGGGGCGGTGCCCAGGCATGTGGGACCAGTGCTGCCAGTTTAATCTGTGGGCAGGGACATCTGCACGGACACCTGGCGGCAGTCTGTTTTGATGGCCGAGTTTCTGCTTAGGTGCTCAGCGGTATCCTTCACACCCTGGTACTCAGGCACTCCTGTGAGGACCCATAGCGACAACATGACAAGAGGACCCGGGAGGAGGCCCTCACAGGAATTTCCTACGAGGTGACTTCTAGCTAGTTCTTTCCCAACAGATGGAAGACGATCGCCACAGTCTTTGTTGTAGGGTTTGCCTCCGTTTGCCATGTGTCAAAGCTAACATTTCACGGCCCCCTTCCTCAGGACCTTCTGCAGCCTTTCTTGCTTTTTTATGAGCTTTTGAGCCTCTCGGTTGAGCTTCGTTTATTTGTAAGCTGCATTACTAACTGTCCGGGTGACTCAAAGAAAGCTTTGTACTGAAAAAGCAAACATTTCAGGTCACACCAATGAACTGCATTCTCTTAACCTGTCAAAGAAATGTGCATCATTCCTTGCCCATCAGATAAAGGAGGGAGGAAGAGAATGCAAAGATACGTTGAGTGGGGAGAAAACTGGGTGAGCTCATGTTTCGGATCATTCACTGTAAGGTGGAAAACGTCTTTGTTTTTAAAGATTCTGAATGTAAACTAGTATGTTAGAAAGTGAATCCCTGCCTTCACTCAAAACAGTCATCACCTTAAGCCTTAATATATTTATTAAAGTCCTTTATGAACACTTTACACTTTGCAGATTAAAAATAAGGATAAAATGCTAAACTCTCTGTAGTTGTGTATTATTTTCGTCTGAATTCAAAATCATCAACGTTAATAACTTGAATACATTGAATCTAATCAAATACTACAAGAAAATTACATTTTAAAAAATGTTTTATTGTTCAATTACAGTTGACATACAATATTATATTACTTTCAGTGTACAGCATAGTGGTTAGACATTTATATAGCTTGTGAAGTGATCACCCCGGTAAGTCTAGCACCCACCTGGCACCATACATAGTTATTACCATATTACTGACTCTGTCCCCTATGCTGTCCTTTACATCCCTGTGACTGTTTTGTAACTGCCGATATCTGTTTCTTAACCCTTTACCTTTCTGACTACGCATATACTGTACTGAGCACAGTACCCTCTATGTCCATCTGCAGATGGCAAGATTTTATTCTTGTTTATGGCCAACATTCCATTATATATACGTACCACTTCTTTATCTATTCATCCATTGATGGACACCCAGGCTGCCTCCATATCTTGGATACTGTAAATAGTGCTGCAGTGAACATGTGGTTGCACCCATCCCCTTGCAGTAGTGTTTTGGGTTTCTTTGGATAAATATCCTGAAGTAGGATTACTGGGTCCTTCTTTTTTTATCTCTTGTTATAGCCTTTGTTTTAAAGTCTAGTTTTGCCTGGTATAAGTATTGCCACCTCAGCTTGTTTTTTACTTGTTTGATTTCATTTTCATGAACTATCTCTTCCCATTCCTATACTCTCAGTGTGTATATGTCTTTTGATCTGAAGTGAGTCTCTTGTAGGCAGCATATATAAGGGTCTTATTTTCTTATCCATTCAGCCGCCCTATGTTTTTTGATTGGAGTATTTGATCCATTTACATTGAAGGTAATTGTTGATAGGTATGCAGTTAATGACATTTTATTCATATTTTTTACATTTTTTCTTTTTAATGAAGCCCCTCTAACATTCCTTATAATACTGGTTTGGTAGTGATGAATTCCTTTAGCTTTTTCTTGTCTGGGAAGCTCTTTATCTGTCCTTCGATTTTAAATGATAGCTTTGCGAGGCAGAATAATCTTGGTTGTAGGTCCTTGCTTTTCATCACTGTGTATTTCAAAACTATACTTTCAGAGATCATTTCTATAGTTTGTTACTAGAGAAGTTTCTCTGAACGTGTAGAACACTCATCACTGTGTATTTCATGTCAGTCCCTTCTGGCCTGTAAAAGTTCTGTCAAGAAGTCAGTTGACAGTCTTATGGGAGCTCCCTTGTAGGTAATTATGATGTGTCTTGGTGTTGGCCTCTTTGGGTTCATCTTGTTTGGGACTCTGATTCCTGAGCTTGTATGTCTGTTTCCTGTTCCTTTACCAGGTTGGGAAAGTTTTTTTTATCATTGTTTCTTCAAATATGTTTTCAGGCCCTTGCTTTCTCTCTTCTCCTTCTGGTACCCCTGCGATGTGAATGTGGATATGCTTGATAGTGTCCCAGAGGCTCCTTAAACTATCCTCAGGTCTTGGATTCTTTTTTTCTTTTTTCTGTTCTGATTGGGTATTTTCTGCTAACTTAACTTCTAGATCATTGATTCGACCCTCTGCTTCATCTAATCTGTTGATTCCCTCTAATGCATTTTTTATTTCAGTTATTATAGTCTTTATTTCTGACCGGTTCTTTCTTTATATTTTCTATCTTCATTTTTATGTTTCCTAGCTCTTTATTGAAGTTCTCCCTGAGATAGTTGAAAATCTTCATAACCAGTGTTTTGAACCCCACATCTGGTTTGCTTGTCTCCATTTTGTTCATTTCTTTTTCTGGAGCTCTGTTCTGTTCTTTAATTTGGAACATGTTTCTTTGTCTCCATTTTGGCTGCCTATCTGTATTTTTCTATGTATTAAGTGGGGCTGCTAAGTCTCCCTGTTGTAGAAGAGTGGCCTTAGGTAGTAAATGTCCTGCGGGGCCCAGTAGTGTGGTCTCCTTGGTCACCTGAACTTGGTGTTCCAGGTATGTCCCTTGTGTGCATTGTGTGCCCTTCTGTTGTAATTGAACCTTGGTTGCTGTTTGCACCATCAGTGGAAGGGGATGACCTTTGGGCTGATTGGTTGTGAGGACTGGCTGTGACTACAGTGGAGGAGCTGCTGTGTAGGTGCTGACCCTACAGAGCAGGATTCACTTTAGCAGGGCTCTAGTATCTGCCCAGTCTGCCCTTTGGGTGTTTCATTTGTGCATGTGGTTGGGTGGTGCTCTGCTATGGTCTGAAGCTGGCCACCAGGTGTGTTGATTCTAGGGCCTTTTGGGAGGGGCTCTGGTGCAGGCAAAGGTCAGTTGCTGCCTGTGCCCTGCCTCGGTCCACTTTATGTGAGCTACAAAGTACTTGCAAAGAGTTGCCACTTGTGTTGAGCTTAGAGGTGCCAGGGGGAAGCCAGGCTGTAAACAGAGGCTGGCTGCTGCCAATGCTGGGCTTGGGAACACTCAGCAAAAGGTATGGGTCATGCCAAGGCCAGAGGCTGCTTGTTTGGGGTTTGTGAACCTCTGAGAGATTGTAGGAAAGTCTGCAGCATGAGCCAAGACAGACTGTTCATATGGAAAAGCCATTGCAAGGGGTTTGGGTGGGACCAGGGCAGGATGAATGGTGTTAGTCAGACTAGTGGAGACTCAGATATGGTGGCTCTCTGTGTCTGCATGCCAGGAGGAGGGAGGGCTCAACAAAGAAGCAATGGCTTCCACCAGGACTTCTGTCCCTGAAGTGAGCTGCCCCTCCAGCCATCTCCCTGAAGCCAGACAACTTAATTCCTCTCCATATGTCCCTGGTCCCTTTTGATCTGTTACCCCAGTGTTGGAGTTCAGAGAGAAGGAGTCCATCAGCAAGTGAGCCCATATTGCAGGCCATTTTAAGAGGAGTGCCCAGGATTTCAACCACCCGCTGTCTCACTCAGCCACAATATTCTCTGGTTTTTACAGCCAGAAGTCATGGGAACTTCTCAGTACTGGGGAGCCTGGTGTGGGTGTGGGGCCCCTCACTCCTCATGGGGGACCTGTGCAGCTGAGATATCCCTCCTGATTTTTAAAGGTCACATGCAGGTGTGGGACCAGCCCATTCTGAGTGTCTGCCCATCCTACCAGTCTCAAGGTGGCTTCTTCTGTATGCCCTTACATGTAGAACTTCTGTTTGGCGAGACTTCAGGAGGTTCTCAATGATAGTTCTATAGTTTAGTTGTAATTTTGATGTGGTCGTGGGAGGAGGCAAGCACAGCATTCACCTAGTCCGCCATCTTGACAGGAAGCCCAATTTGTTTTCCTCAATTGGCTTTTGTTGGGAATGTTGTAGCCACAGTAGACACACTGTTTACAGTGACTGTTCCAGACCACTGGCTCCTCTTGGTGTGGTAAGTGCTTATTGGCGCCTCTTTTGGGTCAGAGAGAGGGAGTAAAACGTCCTCATGAACCACCATGTTGATAGCCTGTGTGTACACGACCCTGTGTCAGGAACCGGGGTTCGTGCAGAGAAGGAAGAGCATTTGTGCCTATTTCCTGTTTTGAAAGTAGTTGTTAAATGAGGGGTGGCAGTAAGCTGGCTTCAGTGTGTGACATATGGTTCAGTGGGGACAAGAAAATTGAATGTGGTAATACCATAAGTGAAGCCTGGTCATCTCATCTACAGGAGCCTTTTCCTTTGAGGCTGGGCCCCTGCTTCGCTGTGAGTTGGAACTTAAGTCAGCTGTCTCACATTAGAATCATTAGGGGATCTTCTAGAAAATATTCGGCCTGGCTCAGGACCACCCCATCCTCATTCCGAATGACTACAAAGAGATGCTGCAGTAAGTTTTTGGCAGCTAGGCTGACTAGATATCCCATGTGAAATGGGACAGAAAACAGCAGTACTGTCCCATTTCAGATGGTACACATGGTCAGTCTAGTCTCACCGGGCTAAATCCAAGGTGTCAGTAGGCCGAGCAGACGCACCGTTTGAAATGGGACAGTACCGTTGTTGTCTGCCCCATTTAAAAACGGGACGTCTGGTCAGCCTACTTTTGCCCCAAGTTCAGGAAGCACTGCTTTATGTCAGCCCGACGCCAATGCTGCCGCTCTGAGGGCTGCAGCCTCTCCTGGCAGCACTAAAGAACTGCTGGGCTGCCCTGGCCCCCGGCCCCTGGTGATGGCCAGGAGGCCCAGTCCTCTCGGAACGGGCTGGGGGAGCCCTCTAGTTTACAGTGCGTGCTCCCCCTGGGTCTACGCCCTGGGCTCTTTAGAACCACAATGATTCATAGTTGATGCCTTTGGTTTCTGGGTTCTCAGGTCCTTCCTGTCAGATAGTCAATCAGAGTCAGAAGCGGAGGCAATCAGGCATGCAAGGCACCTCACCCTACGTGCCTCCGATGAAGAAGTGGCACATGGACATAAACCACTGCAGTTTTTAATGCGTCATTTGAAATTTTGTAAATCACCCCAAACTTCCTCTTACTCCAAACGTAGTGTACTGTTGTAAATACAGCTCGACGAGGAATACTGAAATTTGCCAAACTGTATAATGTTTCCTAATGTGTATATACTCCTTACGAAGGTTGCAGAGGTGATGGGAAAATAAATTCCACTGCTGCCCGTTACTTCTGTTTGGCATCAGCCATCACCTTTAGGTTTAGAGTGTGACTGTCCTGCTCCTCAGTGGCCAGCAGAGAGCCTGGTAGGCAGAAAGGCTGGAGAAACCGGGCTCTACTCTGTCAGGCAACATACACAGTCGTTAAAAGCCCCTTTAGCTTTCTTAATAGTTAACCAGCCTGACTCCTTGCTTTCATTTACCTGTACCTGAGGGTGATGTCATTCATTCAACTAACATTCACTTAGCACTTCTCTGGGTCACATTGAGCCAGGCACAGAGGACACAAGATGAATCACAGGAAGAGCATCTGACAGATGTGACAGTTCCCCCAAATAGCCTAATGCACATGGTTAAGTGTTGTGATTGGGAAGGTGCCACGGGCCACTGAGGCCATGAAGGAGACTCAACAAAGACTTGGAGATGTTGGCAGAGATAACATCTGAGCTGGTTTGAGGGGTGAATAAGGTCTTCATGAGGAAAAGAGAAGGCAGATGGAATGGCATAAACAAAGTCTCCAGAATCTTTTATGTGTAGTGGTGTGTGGTTTCGTAAAACACTTTTCTTTTCTACAATGAATACAGACAGGGTCAGTGATTTGCCCAAGGTCATGGCTGAGTAGCAGCAGCGCTGGAGCTTTCAGATACAGCCTGTCTCTCTACATTTAAGGCACCGCAGGTGCTGGGACAACATGAAACCCGAGGAGACTGTGACCTTTTTTTTTTTTTTTTTTAACTCATTGGCTGTCGTTAGTATTAGTGTATTGTATGTGTGGCCCAAGACAATTCTCCAGTGTGGCCCAGGGAAGCCAAAAGGTTGGACACCCCTGATTTAATGGTTTATTGTGTGGTGCCTTCTGCTGGATCTTGGTCTGACTTCTACATGCACAGGCCTGATTTCTTTCAGAGCCTGTGATTATAAACACCTGCCAGGTGTACGGGTAGCATAGGCTCTGCAGCCACCAACGGCACGTCACTGTAGGTGAGTTGACTGTTCAATATCATCTTTCTGCCCGCAGAACATTTACTGATTGTAAAGCCCAAGCACTTGCAGTCTTTTTGTCTTCGTGAAAGATGGTACTCAGAGATTTGTATGTGAGCTCATTCTGTATGGAGGTGGTAGAGCTTATGTTGGAAGATAACTGGAGCTGACTCCGGAAGGACGGCTGGCACCAGCTGCATCACCATTTCGTGGGTGAAAATGCTACTGGAGTGTGCGAGCCTCCCCACCCCCTCTTGTGGGCGTTGGAGAAAGTGAGAGGCCCACCTGATGCCTTTGTTCGGTGATATGAATGCGTGACCTTTCCACTTCACATCTCTGGCTACCTGTCAACTGAGGATGGGTCCCTAGATACCCCGTTTCCTGTCTGGTTCTCCTGACCCCTGGAAGAACTTGTACCAGCAAGCTTAGTATGTATAGGCTGTTGCGTAAAACCTTTATTAAATACATTCACCAAACAATATTAGTAAAATAAAAGGACGAGGCAAGAGTCCATAAGGAAGATTTATAGCCCAGAGAGGCAGACACCTGAGAGAGGACAGGATGGGACAATGTCAGCAGTATAATTATGCATCACCAACCTCAGGCAGAAGCTCCAGGACCTACCCACCTCCTTCCCACTCTACTGTATCTCCAAGACAGAGAGGCTCTAAGTGACACATGGGAGTGGGGCCCCAAGAATACAGAAACCTCTGTAACTGGGGAAGTGGATTTTAGTAGGAGGAACACTTGCACTGGAAATAGGTGTGGTTAAAGCCACAGCCACCTTTTGAGCTGACAGCACATCCTAGTTCCCTTATGAGGGCACAGTCTAGAAGTTAGGACTTAGCTCAGCTCTGTTCTGGAACTTAGAGAACAGAGCACCTTACCCTTCTCTTTCTTCCCCCTGCCATCAGGATGTTAAAATGCCAGCATGGGGCTCAGGGAGAAGGAGTGAAGGAGGACACCATGCACAATGGCCTCGAGACCATCATTTGTCAGAGACAAGAAAGCTCCCCTGAAATGCCCAAGGCCAGCATAACGGAGCTGGAGGGCGGCCTGGTCACAGTGCCACTTGTCTGGTGGATGTCTAAGCACAGATGCCTCCAAGATGCAGATGGAGGTGAGTCTGCAGAGTGAGGAGGCGCTGCTCACCACCAGCCTAGGTAGCAGCCCTCCCCGCTGGGCACTGGTGCTCCATGTGGCTGACCCCCATTTGCCTTTTCTGGCAGAAATACTGGGGGAGACAAGGGCAACTGAATCCCCCTGTAGTTGTAGGTTATGCTACACCTCTTGAGTCTTCTATCAGACACACCCTAATGGCTGTCTCATTGGCCAGTAACCTACGAAGGCTGAGGCACCTGACTGGAGCATTTCCACTGTGCTGGGACCTCACTGAAGACCCGGACATTTAATTTATCTCCCCTGCTGCTGAAGACAGACTGGAAGGAAGCCTGCCCCGTGGGAGCAGCAGCTCCCTGCTCGGATGCTTATTTATTTTAGGTGGATTCATGTGGTTTCTACACCACCTTTGCTCCAAAAGTGATTTAAAGCTGCTTTGTAAAAACTCACACAATAAGATGCAGTTGTTTTTTGATTTTTGTTTTAAGTGGGTCGAGAAACCAGCACAAAGGGGATGTGAGGGCAGCGCGGACACGATGCAGCCGGTGTCAAGATCAGCACACGGAGCACCTGCTGTGAGGAGCCCAAGTCTGACCTGCTCGCAGAGCACAAATGAGGCACATTCCGACCTTGAGTTCAGATTAAGGCCATAGATGGACAGTGACTGCTCAGCTCCAGAAAAGGTGCTTGCCGTGGTGTCTCCCTGCCAAATGTGTCCCAGCAAGGTGACTTCTGGAAAACATGGGAAGAGTCACAAGGGCAGGCTTTGGATGTGGTAAGGGAATCTTAAGAGCTCCCTGGAATGCACTCCCAGCCAGTGCAGGGCTGTCCTCCATCGCCCGTCCAGTCATGGAGGTCTGCTCCCACGCCTCCCAGGACAGGTGGCTGTGTGCCAGGGGCGCTACTGAGAGCTCTCTTTCGGACCCTGAAGTCTCCCTCCCTGTGACTTCACAGGACAGTCCTCCTTCGGTTTCGGAGGGTGTCTGTGCGTGTGTCTGAGGGGTGCAGCTATTAGCCAGAGGATTTTATGGTAGGATGAAAAATGCCCCCATAACTGGGCCAAAGATATAGTCGCTGGAATGTGTAAATACAGTAGACTCTCTGTTAACTGGAAATCAAGCCACGGGCTTTGCCTGACTACCACTTAACTGGGAACCTACTTACATTTGTCCGGCGCCCACCAATCCCCATGGGTGCCAGTTAACTGTGAGTCTACTGCATTGGTCCCCAAGTGGTGGCACACATACCCCCGGGGGTATGTGCTGAGTCATTCAGGGGTACATGAAAAATAGTCAGTAATGGTGAAAAACAGTTAAGGTAAAAAAATGCAAAATGTTAGTTATGGAACAATAAATGTTAAGTTTGAATTAGCGTTAATGGAGACACTTCAAAGTTAGGTCACATGAGCGAATGCTGATGGGTGAGGGCGTGGCTACAAACCCCCTCCCCCAAACCGCTCTGCTACCAATCATTATGCAGTTTCAGAGCAATCTATTTGCAGTGTTTCTAGAACTTCCCCAAACATATACATACATCCATAGCCAGACTGATTGATCAGTTTATTGACTGAGTAAAAGTAAGTGCGTTGTCTTTGTGATTCTTTTCACGTAGTTTTAAAATTTAACGTTTAAATACTTGATCATCATTATCAATATTTAACTGTTACGAATATTATAAGATTAAATCTGTGGTTTGTACTTTTAGTGTACTAATTTTTCTTTCCTAACTTATTTCTCATTTCCACCTTTTTACATTAAGCTAGGTACTGAACAAGTGTGTATTTAAAAACAGCTGTTTTAAAAACAAGGGGTGCAATTTATAGAAATGGGTTTAAAAGGGGTCCACAAGTGGGAAAAGTTTGGGAACTACTGCTCTAGTGTATTACCTTACTCGGGGGGAAAAAGGCCTTTACAGATGTGGTTAAGGATCTTCAGATCACCAGGTTATCCTGGATTATCCAAGTGGGTCCTAAGTGCCATCACAAATGTGTTAAATGCAGAGGCAGATCTGACACACACACAGGAGGAGGTGGCTACAAGCCAAAGAATGGCAGCAGCCACCGAAAGCTGGAAGAGGCAGAGCACGGATTCGGCCTGGGAGCCGCGGAGGGCGTGTGACCCTGAGACACCTTCCTTTTGGCCCAGTGAGACTGACTCTGGGCTTCTTGCCTCCAGAACTGGGAGAGAATGAATTTGTTGTTTTCAACCACCAAGCTTGTAATTTGTCACAGCATCCACAGGACACGGATGCAGATTTCTACCCTGTTCATACTTCCCCTCTTAGCTATTTATCTGTGTCACAATGGGCCATCATTCAGTCTTCTGGGCGAAAACACTGTGCTAACCTTCCAACACACATCAGGATGCATCCCTGATGGGCTCTTAGAGTCATCTTTACTCGACAGGCATCTTCTAGGATTACTATGAGGATTAAGTGAGTTAATAATTATAAAGCCCCTAAACTGGTGCGTGGCACTGCTAATAGTTTATGTAAATATTTGTTAAATAGGAATAAATAAGTTGAACCCTGTTTGGATACTCAGGTGCTTGCTTTTGTAATACTTTTCCTCTGTTGGCTTGTCAGGGTCCAGAGAACATTTTAAGTCAAGTCTTGGGTTAAGAACATTTCCTTGTAATGAAAGATCATAGTTAGATGTGTTAGATATCAGAAGGATACAACACAACTGTTAAGGATCACAACTTTTCCACAGAGGAAAGAATATAATAAATTCATTTCCTCTATAGTTTCTTCCCTTTGTGACAAAGGACTAATACGTAAATCTGGTTCTAGGCATTTGAGTTCCCTATTTAACTCTTGTTCTTTATTCCTACCCATATTTGAAGAACAGTAAATTATCCTTTAACAAGGGAAGATAGACCCAGGGAATCCCCGCTTTGGACTAGGAGACCCAGGTTTTTGTCCTAATTCCGTCACTTTATGCTGATATAACCGTCAGCAAATCCCTTAACCACCCAAGCTTCAGTTTCTTCACATAAGACTGTGATTTAAAATTCTTTAAATTTTTATTCATGTTTTTGTCTTGTAAATATTTGAAAATACTTTCTTTGGCTCATATATACGTCATGATGTTTTTGAGCTAAATTGGAAGGCCTTTAAACACTCCGACAGAAAATCCTCTAACAAAAGGCCACTTGCCTATTTCTCTTGTGCCTTACTAGTCTATATTGTGCTCTCACAGGGTGAGTACTTCTGGTTCTTGGCTATGTTGAAAACTCAAGAGCCAGCATTGGGTTATCAGTGGTCACCGTGGGACGATAACTGACTCGTGACCGTCACTATCGGGCAGGTTTTGTGGGATGGCCAAGTGCACATGCTTTTTAATGAAAATGGGGATAGCTAAGAGACCACGCATAATGTGCTCCAATGTATAATACGCACCCACACATTTTTGGCTTCAACTTTCAGGGAAAAAAAACTTGCGTTTTAATTTTTTAAATAAAATTTTCGTTTATATTGAGGTACTTGTTTTTGTATTATAAAGGAATGTTAGCATTTATTTTATAACATATTATGGTACAAGAAGTTTTATGTAATAATTACAAAACACAAGAAAAGATTTAACAAAGCAAAGATTATTGTATTCCAGGGTTATTATTTTGCATAAGGAAATTGTTACGGATTTCTAGGGTTACACTTTTAACTCATAAGCATAAATAAGAGAATTAAAAACATTTATATAGATAGGGAATTAGTACTACCCATCTATAATACAAATCTTTGCTCTCCCCTTACAAATTTGGGCAGAAAAGTGTGCATTATACACAGCAAAATATGGTCACTTTTATAGGTTCCCGTGGATTTTCATTAAATCCCATTGTTACTGTTACACTACATCTCAATTGCGGGGGAAGGGTGGCTCGGAGAACACAGACCCCATCCTCAGCATCTTATAACTTCCAGTGTAACTGAGCAATTCTGCTATCTCAGAATAGTATTTAAACTTTAAAAAGACGTCAGGGCAAAATTTAACAATGATAAAATCTAGGTGGTGGATATGTGTTTCAATGTTTTTGTATCCTTGAAATTTTTCATAGAAATGGGACTGTAGGGCCACTGCCCGGACGGAGAGGAAGGGCCGGGGCTGGGCACTGGGAGCATAGGCCACTCTCCGCCTACCTGCTGGCCTGCCTTTGAAGGCCTCTCTGCCTTCTTCCTGCAGCCTCAGCCTTTCTTCTCTCACTGCGAGGCATGAGGGAGTAACTAATGCTCAGAACGCAGTCTGGGGTCAGAGATGGATCCAATGGGTCTCCTCTGTCGTCCAGCACACATCCCACAGCCCTGAGCTGACTGCCACTCACAGACACCTCACTGCCACCAAGAAAGGGGCTGATATGTGATTTTTAGAAAAAGATCAACAAATACCTTTATGGTGATCAAGAAAGACTGGGGATCTACTGAGTAGGAATTTGTAAATGGGTGATGGGTTTCTTCACTTACCTGAGTTAACATCAACGATTAGAAAGTTATGATCAGCGTATTCCATCTTTTGTCATTTTTTTCTAGTACTCGTCTTTTAACTGACCTTTCCTTTCAACTGGGCACCTTTGAACCCCGTTTCCTCCCTCTCTCCTTAGCATTTAAGGCTCCATCTGGCGGCCAACATCCTCTCCATCCTGCAGCTATTCTGTAATGTTGTCCCAGTTGGTTTTGCTCTGTTTTCACTTTGGAGTCCTCTTTTTAACGATTTATGCTGGTTTCATTGTCCTTGGGATAAATTACAACTTTATAATCTGACTTTTACGTGATTTCCTAGCATCACTTTAAAATCCCCTCTGCCCACACTGCACCCACTGGTGCACTTTCAGTTCCCTGCACACACACATGCCACACACCCTCTGCCCTCTGGGACTCTGTGCACATTGTTATTCTCTCTGCCAGGGAAACTGCAAAGTTGCTTTCCTTTCCACCTCTTCCTGGAAGACCTTCTTGACTTCTAAGTCTAGAATAGGTAGGTGTTCCTACTCTGCATTTCCCTGGCACCCCGTACCCCTCACTTTTCAGCACTTATCACATTGTACTCATATTTCTAAACCCGTCACTACTCAGTACACTTTAAGAGGCCATGTCTTTACACCATTGTAGCCATAGCGTCTGACACCCAGAGTGGGTGCTCAGTAATACCTGCTGAATGAATAAATAACAATGGAATAACAAATGAATGAAACAGGGAGAAAAAGTAATGCTTATCTATTTATTTAGTAACAGCTTTATTGAGATAGAAGTACCCCTATAAAGAATATAGTACAATTGCTTTTAGTTATTTATTTCTGGCTCAACTAATTTTGAAGAGTAATTTAGTTACAGGGGAAGATACTGAATTGAAAATTTACAAAAGCTCAGTTTATTCTGACTTTATTAAAATTGTTTCTATTGTTGTAAGAGCACAAAATTATTTTAAATATATTATTTAAAGCCATGAACACTTAAATTAGAAAGATATAAACATTCCAAAAGAAGGAAACATAGATCTTTTATTATGTATGAATCATGAAATTCATGTTCCTCTTTTAATTTAAGTGCTTAGCTGAAGTGGTCTGTAATGTGTAATCTTCACCTTTTGCAACAGTGGTGTCTGTAGCAACATTCCTGGTGTTTGTGTGAGTTTCCGTGTGTGTCTGTGGGTATCCGGATGTGGGTTAGTTGTTTCCTGTGTGTGGTGGGTGGGGGTGTGTAGAATCGTAGCACTGAGATTTCAAATGCCATGACCACTGATTTGGTTTTCAGGAAGTTTTTCAAAATCTCTGCTTCATTTTACTCAACAGAAATGAGGCGCTTGGTTGTTTTTTTTTATGTCTTCTTTTACAGATATAGCTAGTCATGCCACAAACAGTAAAGAATAAAACTATGGATAATAAAAGAAGTAAATAGAATGGCACATTCTGCTAAAGTCAAATCAACAAATACTTCTTAGGGCAGACCCTGTACGATGGGAGACAGAATAACCTGAGGCGTGGTGTCTCTTGGCACCAAACTTTATCCAGTTTGGGGGAGTCGGGCATAAATAAACACAAGGAATTTTAATGTAAGACATGGACAAGTATAAAACATGAAATAACATAAAGGAAGATAATGGTTTTCAAATAGCTATTAGAGACAGGTGACCTTATTATCCTCACCAGAAATCGTAATGGACAGCGTGACAAGCAGAAGCACTTGTGGATGTGGGGGCACGATGTCTGGCACCAGGACAGCCTCAGAAGAACCAGGACATGTGACTGCTGGGCACCGGGTCCTGGCAGACCTGGGGATAAGAGTAGATTGACCAGATGTCCCATTTGAAACGGGACAGAAAACAACAGGATTGCTCCCTTTCAAATGGGACACATGGTCAGCCTGGTCTCACTGGGCTAAACTCAAGGTGTCAGGAGGCGAACCGCACGTCCCACTTGAAACGGGGCGGTACCGTTGTTTTCTGACCCATTTCAAAAGGGACGTCTGGGCAGCCTGCGCACGCGGCACACCTGCGACGACGAGAGGCCGTAGGGGGTGTGGGCAGGAGCAAGCTCCTGGAGGAGGGAGGAGCCCTGGGTCATGGAGGATCACAGGAAAGCTTAGAGGAACCGGAACACAACCCCCAGGAAGATGGAGACTCCGGGTCGGCGATAAGAAGTGAGACACGCGCAGTCACGGCCGAGGTGGTGCCCGGTGGAGACTGACGGGGCACCGGCGTGGGCGGAAGGCTGTTGCAAACATGTGAGCTACAGGTGCTGAGGGCTGGGCTGGGGACTGAGTGGGAAGAAGACAAGGGACGTTCGCAGAGACGCGCTGTCAGGAAAGGGTTCTGGTCGGTTCTGGTCACCCAGGAGGGTGACTCTGAGCTCCATTTAGAGGTGATGGCGGCACCACTCTGGAGGAGGCAGTGGAGGGGCACGGGTGACCCGGCACAGCAGGATCACTGCGGGGTCAGATGTGGGAGGAGCGTGTGCACCGAGAGAGAAGAGGGGAGCCCAGGATGGCATCCTGGGCCGGCGGCGTGAGGGGGAAGGCCAGCAGAGAGAGGTGTTGGCAAAGACCTGGAAACCGCGTCCCTCTGACTTTTAGGGGTGCAGAGCCAGGAGACTATGGGAGAAAGTCTGGTTTAGAAAGGGAAAAGGTAGTGAAGCAATGGGATAGAGTGTTCTGGAATAATGAGCTGTGCATGTATGTTGGCAAGGGAGAGAGGGTGACGAAGAGCCACGTCTCTGGGGACCTAGGCAGGAAGAAGGCTCACTGTGCAAGGGGAGAGGGGCAATGGCAGTGGGGGAGCACGCCTTCGGGGAGGTGGAAGCTTCTGGCCACATCTTGCAAGGACTGTGTGCCAACCGAGGCAGGCGCGGCAGAGAGCGCTGCCAGGGCTTTCCCTCCCAGGGTCACGTAGGGCAAGGACACACCCGTGATCTTCTGCTTCCAAAGGCTCCTCACCCACCAGCCCAGGACCCCACTCCCTGACTCTGCACGGGGCTCGGGCTGTGACCCAGAAGTCTGACCATGGCCGGAAGGCGGAGGACACGTGCGGGTTGGAAGAACCCCAGAGAGGAAGCTGAGACGACTCTGAGACAGGACAGTGGGGTCAAGGAAGGGGACACGTGGCTAAAGAAGTCTGAGGTGAAGAGGGAAGCTCTGTTCTCAGTCCAGGGAGCACAGGCGTGGGAGTAGGAGTGTGGGGAAGATTCCAGACCAATAGCTTTGGGGCCGTGTGCTGGGAGGTTCACTAGAGGTGACTACAAGGCTGAGGTCCTGCACACACACAGGGAGGGCCTGCGTAAGCAACACCCCCATGATTTATGGAGACTCACCCAAACCGCCTAACAAGGCATGTTCCACAGAAGGGCAAGAAGCTGATGGATTTCAAGGGACTAATGGGGAAGAATTCGACAGCTGCCTACAGGTTGCAGGTGTGGTTAAAGGAGCGGCCAGGGAACTGAGAAGAAGAATCAGAGGTCACGGGACTAGACGTGAAAAGGCAGCAGAGGCGGGGATGGTGGAAGGGAATTGAATGGTTGGAAAGGGTAGGACACAGATGTCAATGGGACAGATTTCAGAGCCTGAGGTCTTAGTAGGAGTGAGCTGGAAAGGAGATGTGAGAACAGAGTCCTAGATGCAACAAAAACATAGATGCCGATGCACACAGGATGACAAAAGGACGAAAGTGAAGGACCCTGGGAGACTAACGTCATGGAGAGATGGAGACAACCAGAGGACAGGTTATGTAAGGGCCCTACTTATTTTCCATGACATCTGCCTCATCTGAGAAGGAGGGACACGAAAGTGCTTCTGTACCTCTTCAGAAGTCTTCAGACGTGTAGATGGCACAGTCACTCCCAACGTCCCATTCCATCCTCTGGAAGAGGTAGACCATGGTGCTCTCCAGCAGTAAGCCACTCAAGATGGCCAACAGGGCGAGCTTGCGGCTCACATTTAGGGTCACTGCAGAAGAAAAGGCAATGGGTACGTTCCTCAGAGTTTAATTACGTGATACTGTGACTATGAAATGATATGTAAATTATGTGGTGGTACGAATGGAATTGTTTCATAAAGCTGTTCTTAGAAAATCTCTATCTGTTCTTATTAATCTATGCTGTTATCTCCTCCACTTTTCCAGCCACAAACCTTTTGATAGAAGCAAAGCGTCTGCTTATAACAAAAACACTCCTAAATCAAGACACAGGTTGCCATTAATTTTATTTTATTTTATTATTTTTATTTTTTTTTTTTGCCATTAATTTTAAAAGGGAAAATTTAAAAAAGAGATTCTAACATTATAAATAGCAGGAAAAAAACTGATATTCTTGATTTTACAGCTGCAAAGATGATAAGCATTATGATAAAAAGCATCGGGTAACAGCTCATTTAACATAGCGCTTGTCACAACGTGGGGAAATGAAGACACACAGGACTTATCTCTTCCTTGGTACAGGAGGAACTGTCCTGGCTTGACAACTGCCCGACCATAACATCTGGACAATTGTTCATAAAGTGGGGGTCATAATGGCTGCCCGACTAACCCCACAGGATAGAGATGACAACGAAATAGTACCGTGTGGTTACACTGAACAGATACTGATTATGGGCTTTGTACAAGGCGCTAAGGAAACGGGAGGCACCGTCATTACTCTACGGAGACTTCCAGTGTTTAGCAGGTTATCTAAAAACTGTGCTCTAGAAATAAAGCTGTTAGCTTCTATGCGGGGTGGAAGCTGAGAAGATAGAACAAAACACACACATACCTCTAACTGCCTGAAAATTTGATGTGAGGATAAACACTTTAATGAGTTTCAGGCACAGTGGCGTGTAGTCATGTTCCCAGATGACAGCAGGTATCAGCAAGAGCTTTCCGTAGCTGGACAACAATAATGCTTTCAGCAGCAAAACCAAATCGGGTTTCTTTTTCCCTGTGATGGGTCGTCCTACCCACAGGAAAGTAAAGATGCCAATCAAAAAGGCAGCTTGTTCTGAGGAGGTAATGGAAGGTAAAACAGTAAGAATGTTCCTATCCACACCATGGCCCCCTGCAAACATAAACCACAATCCCCAAATACAGCTCAGCAGCTGACTTCATTAAGAAATGATTTATCAAGCTCAGACTTTTTCCCCCTTCCTCTTTTTTTTTTTTTTTTTTTTAAATAAAACCCCCTGCCTTTTGTGTCAAATGTTCCTGGTATGATTTCAGAAATACATATATTTCAACAATTTTTTTTAAGAAGTATTTCATCATCCATTGAAGAAAAAGTAACTCCATTAGGAACTGTAATCATTAATTTTCTAAAGTTTCTTCTTGGAAGTGAGTTTCTGTTTAAAAGTCTTCAGTGCTAGGGATCCCCACAAAGAATACACAGAACATAGGCTTTAAGTCTCAAGGGCGGGGCCCACCCTAAAAATTACACAGGAAGACCTAATCTCTTTGTTCATTCTGCCACTATTTATTGAGTGCCTGTTATCTACAAGATTTTGAATACTCTTGTTACCTAAATGAAAAATGTCCCTCACTGATGTTAACAAACCTAGGGTAGCTGCTTATCTTCCCAGACTGTATTCATAGACAGTCCAGATCAGCAGAAGCAATAGTTCTGGTGTCCCATATTCAGAACAGAGACAATACCTTCTGTTCCCTGTTAACTAGAAATGTACCTTTTCTTTTAACTGCAACATTATTTTTATTAGGATATTTAGTCCTCTGCTTAGCTGCGTATGTTTTGAGTGGTCCGTCCTATAAGCTGTGTTATTCAGGTTTCTGCAGAAGCAGGTTTCTCTAGAGCACATATATCACATCGTAGGAGAAGTATCTATATTCTTCCTATAACTAAATAGAGCCAAACTGAAGAGGTTTGGCTAGAGGTGAGTAGGATTAATAAAAATAATTTAGGATGGATAGCCTATATGAAATTTGGTGTATTCGCCAGGAGACACATGCTGTCTCCCTTCAAAATGATGGAAAGGCTTGTCAACTGCAAGCATCTGCCCAGACAGGCAGATCTTAGAGCCTGGGGATTAGACAAAGAAATAATAAAATTGGAGAAACTCAACAAAGCTAGACCCCCATGCAGGATGCTAGAGAGAGAGAGGTTTCTCGCACTGAACTAGGTAGGTCATGTGTCCCCAACCCTTGGGCCATGGACCGGTACCGGTCTGTGACCTGTTAGGAATTGGGCCACACAGCAGGAGGTGAGCAGCAGGGTGAGTGGTGGGTGAGCAAGCAAGGCTTCCTCTGTACTTACAGCCGCTCCCCATCACTCGCATCTCCGCCTGAGCTCCGCTCCCTGTCAGATCAGCAGCATTAGATTCTCATAGGAGCACAAACCCTATGGTGAGCTGTGCATGTGAGGGATCTAGGTTGTGCGCTCCTTATGAGAATCTGATGCCTGACGATCTGAGGTGGAGCTGAGGCAGTGATGCTAGCACTGGGGAGTGGCTGCAAATACAGATTAACACAGCAGAGAGGTCTGACTGCACAGAGACCATAATAAATCAATTGCTTGCAGACTCCTATCAGAATCATATCAGTGAGTGGCAAGTGACAATTAAGCTGCATCTTGTGGCAGGCTTTCTAGTGGTGAGATGTGTAATTATTTCATTATATATCAGAATGTAATAATAATAATAATAATAATAATAATAATAATAATAATAGAAACAAAGAGCACAATAAATGCAATGTGCTTGAATCACCCCTCCTCCCCCATCCCTGGTCTGTGGAAAAAATTGTCTTCCCCGAAACTGGTCTCTGGTGCCAAAAAGGTTGGGGAGCTCTGGACTAGATAACCTCCCACCCCTCCTCGCCTGGAACCTGGGAGGGTCAGGAACGGCACGAACCCTTGGGCTCTGCAGTCTCCCAGGTGTTAGGCAGCATCTGTCTCTGAAGGTCAGAGTCCATCAGGTGGGCTCAGTAGGAGGTGCCACCTGCCTGCAGAGGGCCTGCCACAGGGGAGAACTCACGCCATGGGAGCCCAGGGACCTTCCCCGTCTCAGTGCTGACACACCTGTGGGGGGACACCCGGGCGGTCATCTATCTGCCCTTCCCACAGCCGTACATAGGGCGGAACTCCCAACCTCCCCACCGAAGCGGATGGCCGTGAAAGCTGAGTGGTTCCTACCACATAAGCAGTGTTTGAATCATTCAATGCTATCTTTATGTGAGATACTTTGATAGCTGTTTTAGCGATTAGATTAAAACACATAAAAAATTACAATGAAAGAAATTTCTGATTGCGTATCAAAGTATCTACTATAGAGTAGGTCCTATAGGAATTCCAAACTATTTGAAAACAAGCCTGTTTTCCTTAAAATTATGGACATAAAGCAATTTATCTTTAGAAATTTTAAGAGGCTTTGCTTTATAGTTTAAAATTACATTAGGTTCTAGTTCTTGGCTTAGGTGATGTGTTCAAAGATAATTTTAGTATTATTCTATACATTTGGGAATTCTCAGCATATATATGAATTTTAGAACCTCAGGACTGGATTTGAAACCAGAGGACCAAGGAAGTGGGGGCCGATAAAGAAGAAAAAAGGAGAAAAGAGGAGACACAGGGCAGAAACGTGACACTGGAGTGGACTGGAGACTTAATGATACTAAAATAATGTGGCATTATAATCAAAGAATTTTAGAAGCAGAGAAGCATGGAAACCCAGAAGGGATAAAAGTCACAGAAATTAATTCAACCCAATTCTGACCCAAGTCACAAATTCAGGTCCTGAAGAAAAGCAATTCCGGAACTTGAGGAGTTTGGGGCAGTAGCCAACCCTGCACACAGTCAGGTAAGTAAGAGGCGATCCCACCGCGCGGTACCGTGCAGCCAGCACGCTGCGTTGGGTAATGCCTGGCCATGGGCAGTCCGACCTAGGTCATCTTCAGACTGGATAATCAGAACTTCCATTTAAGAATACTATCAACAACATTATATTATATCTCAAAATACTTGATGACACTCTCTGATTTGATAATATCCATCTGATGGAGAAAGACCATCTAACCTGACGGTATTTCCACACTGTATTGGTGATAACAAATAAAAAAGTAAGAAAGCAGATCATTTAGACAAACTCTCCTAGAAGGTTAGTGGTTGAGCTGAAAATTTAGTCTCCAGTCCTATATGAACTAACTCCTCTTACTAATGATTAAGACCACACACCTCACTTTTAATCACAAGAGTAAGTATGAGTTAACTAAGAACACAAGCATGGCTTGTTCCTACCTAGAGAAGCAATTGCAAACAGTTTATAGAAATCCCACTCCTTAGCGTATCGAATAAAGTCGTCAGGGTCAGGGTTCTGGTTCGAATCCTGCAGCTGCCACCACCTCAGGTACGCTTCACAAAGCAAACAGAACATGCAGAGCTTCCCGTGCAGCTGGTGATCAGAAAGACATTGCCATTCAATCAGGTGCAGAATACTCCACGGTGCTTAACGGTGGGGAGCGCTGGACTAAATAACCTCCCGCCCCTCCTAGCGGCGTGGACATGCTATGTAGCTGAGGTTTTGAAGAACGGCCCACCTAGAAGCTTTTCAAATTTGGAAGTGCCAATGAAGTGCACAGTTGCATTCAATCTTCACGCGCAATGTCCATCAGGATCGCCTGGGGAGACTTCAGAATGCAAACGGCAGGCCCCATCCTGGTTCTGGAGGGGTGCATACCCCTACTTAAGAATCACTGCTTCAAACGGTATCCACCCTCCACCACACTTGTGACTTTGTGCTAGTCACAGAATCAAACACCGAATTACGTGACTCGTGCACAGGTGGAAATAGCAGTAAGAGAAAAGATTTAATCTGAAGATTCCATGATTAAGAACTATTTGTTTGAACACGAATTTTTAAAAAATGCCCCTTGGCTGGATGAGTGTAAATTAATACAGTGAAAGACAGTAAGTACGAGGTGCATATCAGCTGTAAATTCTGGAGTCTGACATTCTGCCCATTCAAGGTACCGGCCAACAAGACCTGGCTTTTTTCAATCGTTTCTCCTGGGGGTTGAATTTGAATGATACAGAACGGAAACTGCAGAGCCAGGGCCGTGTACCAGTGCGGGCTTCTGAGGCCTCTCCAGTGGCACACCAGTCCTCCTGCTGCAGCATGAATCGCCAGGGGAGTTTTCAGAAATACTCCCGCCCATTCCAGCCCCAAAGCCTCCTGTGATTGGGTCTGAGGCGTTGATGTGCAAGGATCCACTGCTGCCCCTCCCTCTCTCCCAGACAGTTTGAGAGTCAATGCTCTAGTATTCTAAAAACTGCCCAGGCTCTTGCTCATGGGGAAGGGCACGGGGATTACTAATTGCACAGTTACTGTCCATGGTAACTCTAATTTAGGGTTGCCAGATGTAGCAAGTAAAAATACAGGACACCCAGTTAAATATGAGGTGCAGATTAAAAAACAAATACTTTTTGTGTACTTATGTTTCATGTAATATCTGGGACATATACTAAAAACTTATTTGTTTCTCTGATTTTCTAATTTAGTTGGGTGTCCTGTATTTTCTGTCAGCCTGACCCAAATTATTACAGAGTTCACAATTCAATACTTGAAATGTGTATTTTGAAAAATCCACCTTTACAAGTTAGGACTTTTCTGATTAAGCTCAGTGTGGTTATTCACCTCATGCACTCCCTCAAGAGCAGAGAATAAAATGCAGTAAGTTTGTTTTTAAATATTTTTCTTTTAATGTTTGCTCCTTTCAGGTATAATTCTCTCCTTACCTGGATATAATAAAATTTATTCTGTTAAAAATAATTGATGTCTGATTCAAAAGGTAACTTAATAAAAGGCGATCAGGTTATGGTTTGTCAGTTTTCTACCAGTAACCACCTTCTTAAATATTCACTAAATATCGTGTACTTAAAAAAAAACCAAAACAATGCCTGCTATTTCTAGAAACTTTCATGCATTGTCAAGATAAAAGATCTACCCTAATTAGAATATTTTAAAAATGTTCTGTGATTCTGTTCAAAATTATTATCCTTTTAAAATGCAAAAGCATCATCAAGCAAAATTAGAAAATAAAAAAATTATCACAACTTACGTTTATGTTAGTATTGAAAAGAATATGCCTGTAGGCCTGGGCTTTGCATAAAATGGCATTAATCAAGATTATAACAGGATCATATTCGACATATTTGTCTACAGGTTTCTGGCATGATTTCTGAAATAAGCAAGATAATATTAGAACAAGCACATTCATACATTTGGAAATCCTAAAGGGTTTCAAAACAGCAAAATCTATTTGGACTTGTCATATCAGCATTTATTAAATAAACTTCCATTCAAATACAGACTGTTCATCTATACAGGACTTGGTTTTAGAACTGTCTAAATATAAACTTCTAGGCTAGAAATATTAATCCCTTAATCTCATATTTAAGAATCTAAAAATCTATTTGATTTAAAACCTGATTTTAGGCAGAAAAGTATCCCAGAAAATTCTACTTTTAATTCATAGGCATTGGTATAAAATAAATTGATAGTGTACTTTCACAGATAAATTGTTGCCTGTTGGCTAGATGGCCTGCAACTTTGTGGTTCCTGAAACATGATCTGGAGAAAAGGGTTCAGGAAGTAACCCTGTGCCCTGAGCTTCTGAGAGCTCCAAGCAGGTAACAAATATGACACAGTGCCAACCATCCAGGGGCAGCAGATATGAAGGAAGTCTGTTTTTCCCTCCAAAATACTGAGAATATGGGAAGAAAATGGTCCTTCTCTGCTATAGGAGAGACAATGGAGCATACCGATTGTAGCCTGGTTTTAGGTTACCCAAATCAGGGCTCCCTGGGCTCTCACCAATTCCTATTAAATGTTCATTTTTTTGGATCCAAGTGATAACAATATTATGAAATCCCAACACCATTACAACATAAAATGTAGGTGTAAAACAGCAAGCTCAGTGGAAATGTGACACGGGAAACAGTGTTAGTTACAAAGTTACATCACTGTGCAAACTAATGGCTACAATTCAACACAAAACATTCTGAAACTTCAAGAGGATGAAAGAGAAACAGGAGTGATTGATATGCAAACATACTAGGATGGCCTTGTAATGACACCAAAGTGTAGAAGAAACATGAAATGCACCCAAGAGCATTGACCCTGCACTCCAAAAGGAAGGAAAGATCAGATTTGCTTCTGGTGTAGTTTCTTCACCTCATTCATGTCGTTCTAGGAAATGGGTATGTTTTCCCAGTCAAGTGACCGAATGAAGGGCGATGGGCCCGTGCCTCAAATTTAAATCCACCTATAAAGCTGAGGCAGAAGAGGTTAATAATTTCACAGTCTTTCAGCTGAGCGAAGAATAAGCCAGTGTGTCTAAGCAGAAGCCACAATCAGAAATGCTTTATTCCTGACGAAGAGCTGTTGCCTAGATCCCGCCCCTGAGCTACCCAGATGGAGAAGCCCTCCTCTCCGTGGGAACGGGCAGTGAAGACCAGGGATGCCACTCGTTTTTAAAGGAAACTGCAGACTGGTTAACGATCCTCTCTCTGTTCTTTAAAAATTCTCTAAAAACGTTCGGATGGCATGACAAGTCTAAGATGGAGTGTGGACGTTTTTCGGAGGAGGCAGGCAGAGCCAGCAGCAGGACACACAGCAGCAGTCACTCCTTCTGCAATCACTTGTCTGACAAATGTTTTTGCAGCGGGCACTACATTCATAACAAGAGCTTTCTTGGCCATTTCCAAGAACCAGGCACTTGGAAGGTGTTGAGACCTAAATCTCTATCCTCAAGAACCTCACAGTTTTCAAGGGGAAGACAAATAACCAGGCCACTGCAAGTGCTACAGTGGCATGAGCACGGGGTGACACGAGCCCAAACAGAAGAGGCAGCTTCTAGCATCATATGATGTGCATGTACTGTCCCACTCCCTTCTTAGCATTCTGAAGATTTTATAAACATCGAGGATTCATTAAAGTCTGCTGGTTCCCTCCCCATCAATGGAGGCCTAGCCTTTGCTCGTTCTGTCTCTAGTGTTTGCTTTTGCCTGAGTGCTCCTTCGCTTGAATGTAAAGAGTAAAACCACACACACAAAACAAACAAATGTAGTAAGACGTCCTATGGGGAGACAGCTACACTTAGTAGGTACTTTTTTCTTTTTTTTACTTTGGCAAAATTGTTCCATTGCACATCATGTACTACTTAATAGACAGTATCTTGAAAGATAAAGTTGTCCTCTAATTGCAATAGCATATTAGAGGGACCATGCACATCCTGGGGACACAAACAGTGCTTCCACCACCTCCATCTTAACACAGACACGGCTTTATGCTGCTGTGTTCTCCATACAACTCCCCAGTGAGTCACGTCTCCTGTAAAATAGGAACAGGCCAATTTCTTCATGAATCTTCCTGCTGCCCTTTCCCACGATGCCTAAGACCACCTCCTTCCCCATTCATTCTCAAATCTGTGTAGTTTTAGCTCCATAATAAGCAAACACATATCTTAAAAGTGGAACCCACTAGAATTTAAGCTCCAGGCCAGGCCTGTGTCTTACTCGTTTTTGAACCCTGCATCCAGAGGTAGAAGTTAGATACTATAGTACTGAGTGGAGGTGACACTTACAAAAACCTCAAAGGAGTTTTGTTTTGTTATTATAATGAATTTATCAAATATCTGAGTACTTACTATAAAATAGGCCAGGCACTAAAGGATATTAAAAGTACTGTATCTTTAAGCATAATTATAATAAACTGTGAAAAGCTGAAACAGAGACATGTTCCCATTGGATGGAGGGAAATGAAGGAAACACCGAAGGGCAAGCTGGGAGGAATACGGCAACAGAACAACAAGAAAAGCAAAGGGAGGGGGGTAAGGAGGACAGATACAGGCAGGAGATGGGCGGACTGTGCACACAGAGAAAAGAGACCAGAGGATGGATGAGTTACTGGCTGGAAGACCACTTAGAAACTTTGGACATTTTTTCACAACAGAAAGCCTGATGTCTAAGAACTTTTTAATCTTAGTAGTTGGAGAACCTTTAAAACACTAATCATTTATGGTATAATTTCCAAGGCTAGCATCAGCTTAATGATTTTTCCTGGGTGATGCTATTATGCGTATTGGTATGTATTAGCATGATAAAATTGAGGACATTACAGGCTCTGTCTCATTAGGGAATGACTGTGTACACTAATGAATCGATAATGTACTGTGCCAGCATTCAATATTCTAAATATAACTCTAAAATCTGGCTCCTGGGTGAGAGAGTGCAATGTCCGGTGGGGTGGCAACAGTGGGTGGGGGAGGGTATAGCTGTTGACCTAAATAGCTATCCAGTAACTGTTTTGTCTTCCCACGAATAAAAGTACAGAAAGCTGATGATTAGGAAAAGGGATTTTGTTGTTAGCTTAATGCCAATAATTTTTTAAAACATCAAGATCATTTTTTGTTATTAAAGATTACTAACTAAAATGCATGGACAGATACTAGCTTTTCTTTGAACAAAAGACTACATTCACTGTTATGTGGTTGTCATCTTTCAGATGGATCATTTAATTGGACCAGTCCAAAAGTCATTAAGTTTAGACCACATATGAAGTGGGACAATTAATTTTGTGAACTCATCCTAGAGAAAGTGCTGCATACCTCATTGCTGAGTATCATTACGGTCACCCGCCAAGTACTCCCCTTGGGAAGCTGTGCAGCAATGCCAGTGCCTAGTTTACCTTTGAAGACAATTTTGGAATTCTTTTTCTGGAATGGCCATCAGAGCTGTTATCATATTCAAAATCTGACAATTAAGTTTGCAAATGTGCCACCATGCGCTTATGTTGGCAGCACTGAACCAACAACTCAGTAAGGTGTCCTAACCTTGCCAACTTAATTATACAATGACAGCTCTGATGGCCATTCCAGAAAAAGAGTTCCAGAATTGCTTTGAAGGGTGGACTAGGAGCTGGCATCAGTGCACAGCTTCCCAAGGGGAGTCCTTCGAAGGTGAACACAGTGATACTCAGCAATGAGGTGTGCAGCATTTTTTCTAGGATGAGTTCGTGAAATTAATTGTCCAACCTCGCATAACTTACTGCTCTCTCTCTCTCTCGTACCAGGATAGCCAAGGATACACTCATTTAAAAACCCAGAAGTGGTTCACTCATTCAACAAATAATTATTGAGTACCAACTATGTGTCGGCTATTGTCCTGGGTGATCCAGCTACATTAATGAATAAAATATACATAATCTCTGTCCTTGTGCAGCTTATGTTCTGGTGGGAAAAGACAGACAATAAATAATACCTAAGTCAATTATATAGACCATTAGAAAATGAGAGGTGCTGTGGAGAAAGATAGAACAGGGAAGGGTGATAGGTGTGCCAACTTGGGAGGGGGCTCATAATATAATAGGGTGGTCAGAGTAGGACTCTCTGGGATGGTAAAAAGAAATACTTGAAGGATATGAGGGAGTTAGCCATGCAGACACCAGAGAGAAAGTGTTCCAGGTAGAGTGCAAAGGCTCTGAGGCAGGAACTTGCCTGGTTTAAGAAATACTAGGAAGCCAATGGGCCTGCACTAGGATGAGAGATGGACAGAGCAGCAGGAGACGGTGGAGGGACTTCTAAGCCAGAGCAAGAACTCTGACCTGAACTCTGAGTGAGATGCGAAATCACTGGGAGGTTGGACGAAAGGAATGGTCTCTTCTAACTTACATTTTCAAAGCATCATCTGGCTGCTAGGTGAAGAGACTGAAGAGGTGCAAGGGTGACATAGGGAAGTCAGCTCAGAGTCACAATAATAGTCCAGGTGAGACATGATGGTAACTTGGACCACAGTTGTAGCAGTAGAGGTGGTAGAACTGGAACATAATTTGAAGACAGAACTAACAGGATTTGCTTAGCAACTAACTAAGAAATGCAAGAAAAATAGAAAACTAAAGGATGACTCCAAGGTTTTTGGTCTTAGGAACCACAATGGGAGAGTTTCCATTAACTGTTAGTCTGGGATGACTACGGAAATCCAAGTGGAAAAGTTAAGTATGTCGCTGAGTATCTGAGCTTAGAATTCAAGGGAGAGGTTCAGGCTAGAGTATACCTCAATGTGGGGGTTGTCAACGTTTGACGGTATCTAAGGCCACAAGCCAGGCTGGGCTCTTCAAAGGAGAGTGTGTAACCAGAAAGAGGCCCAAGAACTGAGCTTCAGGGTTAGGAAGTAAGGAAGGTGAGGCAGAACTAGAAGGAGCGAGAGAAAACAGCCAGCAAGATAAGACGAAAACTAGAAGAACATGGTGTCCAGGCAAGTGCACACGGCGTCTCCAGGAGGAAGTAATGAGGTGGAATCCTGCTGACAGGTAACTGAGAATGGACTAGCCAAGTGGAAGTCAGTGGTGATGTTAACAAGAGCAGTTTCTAGTGAAATCGTGGGTGGAAAGAAAGTGTGATGTAGATTCAAGGGTAAGTAGGAGAGGAAATAAAGACAGAATGTGCAAACACCTTTTAAAGGATTTTTTTTTTTTCTGTCAAAGGGAGGAGGAAAAGAGCACGAGCTAAAGGAGGAAGTGGGGTCAAGAATGTTTTTTTAATGGAACAAATAATAATGCTTATGTTGGGGGGAGGGATCCAGCAGAGAGCAGAAGACTACTGCTACAGGGGTGTCCTCAAGTAAATGGAAGAGGATGGCATCTGTGCACAGGTGGAGGCGTTGCCTTTAGACAGGAATTCCAAAGGTTCAGCCACAGTAACAGAATCAAAGACAGAGCATATGGATAGTGAATGCTAACACTGGGTTTATGCGGTTGCAAAGCTTGTGAAAGCTCTGTTTCGTAGCAAAGCAGGAAAGAATATATGGGAATCTTGAGGAGAGAGAAGGTATGTGATGATTGTTCAGAACAATTGAAATGTGAATGGCTAGTGAAATGTAAGGTGATGGTCGATGGCATCAAGGGCCTATGTCAGGTTAGTGGTGATGAATTTAAGGTATGTTTCCCCAGCAGTGTGCAGCTGCAAGGATGTGGGAACAGATCAGGCAGTATGTTGGATATAACCAGAGTTGAAATTTTGCCAAGTGAGGGAAACCCTTTGAGAAAGGAACAGAAACTGAGGGTGCATGCACCAAAGTGATTATACCAGCTGACAATAGATTAAACAGATACACGTATCTACTTTGTCTACTCCCTTGTATATTCCCACAGGTCACGTTTTTCTAATATAGTAGAAAATCATCAGGAGATCAGAAATGGGAAAAAATTTATTGACTCCCTATAATGTGACAGGTTCTTTGCCAATGCCCTCAAAAAATACTTCCAATTTTGTGACTTTTTAAAACATAAGATCATTCTCTGAACACCCTGAAAGCAGAACTTCTACTTCTTTGTTTTTGGTATTCCTACACGTCTAGCATAGTGCTTTGTACACCGCATTGTACATTCAATAACTATAATAGATAAAACCTGGAAAAAAAGTATTTCAGGAGAATTTAATACGGGTTATGGAGTGTAAGGATGGCAACACTTGTCTATCAAGGAGAGAATTCCTAAGAATGAAATAGCTTTGGCTTGAACCCAAATGTCAATGTAATCCGATCTTTAAATTTCTCTGCATAACACCTACATCCATCTCCGCCCAAGTATCCGTTCGCCGGGTTAGGTCTCAACAGCACATGTGACCGATATGAACGAAGCACTGTAGGTAGTGAGTTCTCTGTAAGTATTCATACAAAGGTTTGACAGATTTCGGACGGGCATGTCAAACATCGAGCTGAAGACTGTATTAAAGGACACTGAAGCTCGATTTTCATTACCCTAAAAAGCTGATACAGATTCCATGTGTCACCCCTAATCTCGCCGCGCCATTTCCTTCCCAAGGACACCCCACACCTGACAACTCACGCAGATGGTTATCTTCAGCACCCCGTGGTTATAGTCTCGGTACAACTCCTTGGCCTCCTGGTTGCATTCGATGCACCTGTACTGGCAGGGGACCGAGGCAGCAGTAGCAGTAGGAGTCGCTGTCACCTGCTCCAGGCTTCCCTTGCCCGATGTCTCCCCCTCCGGATTCCCATTGCCGGGCCGTCGCCCACCCCGCCCACCGGTGCCCATTTCCACGCCAATATGGCTCAGAACTTCCTATTCAGTGGCGGGGAAGACGTCAGACGCCGGACCGGAAATGTGCCGCGCGGCGCTTGCTGGGACTTGTAGTCCCAACACCTGAAGGGGGCCCTTGAGGCTGACCCAGCCGAAACTACAATTCCCAGCAGGCAATGCCAGTCCTCCCCCTCCCCTTTTCCACTGCCCACCTGCCTGCCGCGGATGAGGACTGGGAGGCCGCTGCGCGCGGCGAAGGCCGCCGCACATGCGCCTTGAGGGAAGATGGCACCTGCCCGCTGCCGCTGCTGCTGCTGCTGTTGCTGGGGAGGCGCTGTGGCGGTCGCGGACGCCGCGCCGCACGTCCTGGCTCTGCTGCTGCTGGGGGTCCTTTATGCCGGGTCGTGCCCGGGCGCCCTGGCCAGCGAGCACTATACGCCGCTGTCCCTGCTAAAGCAGGAGCTGCAGCACCGGCAGCAGCAGGAGGCCCCGGCGGGCGGCGGCTGCAGTCCGCAGTCTGGGGACTGGGGGGACCAGTTCTCGGCCGAGTGCGGCGGTGAGTGGGCGGCGGCGGGCGGGCGTCCGGGTCGCCGCAGGGCCGGAGGAGCCATGGGGGCTGTGTGCCCCGGGGCCGACGTGCTGGTCGCCCGGGTCTCTCAGACGCCGCTGCGGCGTTTGCTCCTTTGCGAGCCGTCTCTGCGAGGTGTCACGTCGGGGCCGCTTCCCGCCGCTCTCACCCTCGCCGCTGCGCGCCCTCCTCCCGTAGCCGCCTCGGAGAGCACGGTGATTAGAGAAAGGAGCTGACAGCATGCTCCTGGGGCCAGGGAGGTCTCTCCGGAGTCCTAGCAACTGTTGAAACGAGGAGATGGCAGGTAGCCGGGGCAGCCTCGGTTCCCGCTCCGGCTCCGCGTTTCCATGCGAGCGAGAGAGGGACCGACAGATGTAGGAGGACGCGGGCGGGCCCAGCTGCGGGGCCCGTTTGGACATGGAAATAGGTTTCCTGACCTGCCAGGCTAATATCTTGTATCAAACAGCCTCTGAAAATTCGATCCCTGGAAGAAAGGAGGAAACAAAAGAGCAAGCCCATTTTACGTGCTCGTTGACATCTTGCTGCCAGTTGTTAAAGCTTAACCTGTGATCTGTCAGGTGTCTCCCAGAGGGTAACAAGGGCCCTGCAGGCCTTGAGCCTGTGTGTCAGCTGTGTGCGTATTGGCACTAGGCCAGCTCATTCATTACTATAGGGTGCTGTTGGCCTCAGTTTATAGTAAGTCGTGGAAGATACGTCAGGGGCAAAATACATGAGTGTGTTTTTTATTTCGAAGTAGTGTAGTGGCTCTTTTTACCCTTCAATCCCCTCTTCCCTTTCCTTTCCCCCTTCCCCTGTGTGAGTTGCTTTACTTGTTTTTGAAAGGTCTGAGTCCACCTAACTCACTTTTATGAGGTGACTTTTATGGCCTGACAACAGTGTTCTTTAGGATTGTGTAACTGGGAGGACAATATATATATATATTTTTTTGAGATGAGATGTTAAGATTAGCACACTCTGATTTCCTTTTAGCAGGATCTGACTTCCTTGAGGAAGTCTCACTCACTGAGGGGGTATGTGACTTATTGTGTAGAAGATCTTGGCTGGTAATAGCGTCAATAACGTGGCCAGCATTGCATAGTGGAGAAAGAGTGGTTTTTTACCTGTCGCCTTCCGTGGCTCCCATAAGTTAATTGCCTGTCTTTGCAAAATTGCCTCCTCTGTGAATGGAAGACACTATTACCTAATCACAGGGTTTTATTTTCTTCACAAGGGTGCTATGAGGAAAATGAAAAATAGCTAACATGTCTGGCTAACATGTCTGGAGTGCTTGCTGTGTGCCCGTGCTATTTCAAGAGCGTTAGGGCTTTTTGCCTCTGAGTCCATCAGAACACCAGTAACTGCATCTTTGGATGGTAGTTCCTTTTGTCACATGAGGAAACTGAAGCACAATGAAATCATCACTTTTCTGAGGTCTCACATCTGTGAAGGGAGGAGCCCAGGTTGTTAGGTTCCAGATAAAGCTTTGTCTTAACACACAGTGTAGTACTTGCTGGCATTTAATACATATTGTGTAAATCTTCATTTCCTCTTCCCTCCTACAGTCATGTGATGCTCACTGGGGAAAGGAGACCCATATTCTAGGCAATGGAAGATACAAATTGATTTATATTATGAAATCAATTGTTGTGATTGATCTAGGTGGCTCTTTTCACTCTGTGACACCAGGCTTATGCCATCGTTTGAGTCCTCATTTGAGCTGACTCTGACCTGTATGATGCTTTCCTTCCAGGTAAAATGTGGGTTTCATAAACTGGACATCTGGGGGACCCCATTCCCTTACATATGGAGACCACTCTAATATTCTCTGCTTTAGAGGATTAACACTACATTATGAGACTTTAATCATAATGTATTTAAGTGTTTCAATTTTCTTTATATCTCCCCCATGTGGTACTTTTTTTCTTAGCTTGGAATTAAAAATGTGTTGTTGCAAATGAGTGGCATAAGTCTTTCAGACAGCTTCCCTGGGCTGACTGACACGGATATCCCAGTAGCTGCCCTCAGGTGCTAAAGTGGCTTTGCTGCTGTTGTCGTCAGCCCCAGTAAATAATTCTGAGTCAACTGCTTATGCACCTGGGAGCTCCAGCTATTGTCCTTAGCTTTACTGGCTGTGGTAGACTTCGGGAAAGTCTCTCATTTCTCCCTCATCCTAGACACGTACGAAGAAGCTGCATCCTCTGAAACCTGCCCCAGCCCCTCTTTGTCCTAAGAACAGATGTAGGAACAAATTCAGGATTTATAACTAACTGTATCGCAGCCTGAGGGGCTCATATTCTGTATCCAGAACCCCCATGTGATCAACATAAGGGTCTAGGTAAGTGCCAGGATCCAGAACTAATCAGTTCTTCAGAATCAAACAGACCTGACCTCACCAACTATTAAGCATGTCCTCATTACTTGCTGGCCTGTGCAGCCACAGGCCTGTCCATATCAAGCCAGTCCCCATGGAGAAGGCAGACAGCAGCACAGCCACTTTCTGAAGCCTTCCCACAGCTCTCAGACTCAGGTGGATGAGTTGATACCTGCGTGGGCCTAGCCCTGCATGCCGGCTGGTGAGCTATTAATGTATTTCCTTAAGACAGAACTCCAGTGACCGTAGGGCGAGTGACCAGAGCTAGTGGGATCCCTTCACTCTGAATAGCGCACTGGCAGTGGCTGGCCATGCTGTGTGGACCACCATCAAATGGAATCCAAGCCCAGGGAGCAGCCGATGTCAGTGGGTGGGTCCTGCTGAGGTCCAGCTGCAGAGATGAGAAGCATGATGACCCCTGTGCCATGGTCTAGCCTGAGCTTTGCTGTCCCCAGGCCCCATGTACTTTGTCTCCTCTGGCACATTTTTACATTTCACTTTTTATTTGGAAAGCATGTATAAGCACAGACTTCTGACCATCTCCCTCTCTTTTCCTGTGATGAAAAGAACCCTTTACTCTAAAAAAAGTGAACACTGCAATGTACATATTTTTCAAATAAAAATAAATTTTTCTTATTACCTTTGCCCTGTTTTGAGTTTGGAATTGTGGGAAGAACTAATGAATAGAAGTCTCCCCCAATTCTTTTCCTCACTTTTAAACGTGTAAACATTGGGTACAATGTTATTGAATCCTCCTAACACTGCAATAGGTTTTTATCTCTTTTATCTAAGGTGAAACTGAGGCCAAGAAGTTAGGAGAGGTTACACAGTAAACAGAGCCAGGACGTCAACCCAGTCTCCTCATCGTTTGTGTCTTATCTCCCCAGTAATATTTGCATCTTGGTATAATATCTTAAATAATATTAATGATAAAATCCTATACCCTTAAGCATGTTTGTGGAAAGTTATATTCTTAAATAACTTCTAGAATTTCATATTTACGTATATGCAAGAATGCTTCACTGAACGTAATATTTTGACCTCTAGAGCTCTTCTTTCTCTGAAAAGCAATTTTGGTACCTGCTTGATGCTACTCAGTGTCCCAGACCCTGGGGACACAGTACAGCTGGCTGAGCCCTGGGCTCCAGGAGCGGAGCCTGTGCTGGGGCAGAGGTGAGGAGGGAGAAGGCGGTGTGTAGCAGGCCTGCTGATAAAATGCCTTGAAGGGTGAAGAGCTGTGGGGACGCTACTGTGAGAGGTGACTAGGGAGGGCGACATGAGCAGGGACCTGGACAAGTGAGGTTTGGAGAGATCTTAACAATAATCTTTGTTTAACACCCTGAGGTCACAGAGCTGATAACGTGTAAATAAGCTGTAACTTGTCCACTCATTTAACGCCTTTCCCATTTAGAAAATAAAGAAGTGCAGCTCGCTGCCATGCTCACTTAATTTTAAACACCTTCTTTGAGGCGGAAGCAAATCCGACTGGTTTTCAATGTGAAAATAAAACATAAAAACTGTTCTTGGAGTTAATGTCTAAACAGATCTTGCCTCTAATTCTAATGTAACAGAAATGTATATGATGATGTGAAAAAGTTTCATGGCAGACTTCTGAAGTAAGGTTAGGACTACAATGTGAGTTATCTCGAGGTAAACGCTGCAGCCACAAGTACTGCCGACAGGTATTCTTGGAGCAAATGTGAAAAGGGTTAAGAATTCAAGTTCTCTCTCTTCCTGCCAAGCTAAACTGCACTTCATTCAAATGGGGCATTTTTCTTTATTAAATATATCTTTATGTATGTATTCTTATAGACCATCTAAGTAAGATACATTTTAGTAGTTCAGACACATGCATTTCTAGGCACTTTTTCAAAACTTTTGTTTCTCTTTGAAAATGTATTAACAAGAACAGTGAATTGATGTGATTTATTTTTCTTTTTGCTGCCTTCTTGAGACTTTTTTTTTTTTTTTTTTTTTTTTTTTTTTTTTTTTTTTTTTTTTTTTTTTTTTTTTTTTTTTTTTTTTTTTTTTTTTTTTTTTTTTTTTTTTTTTTTTTTTTTTTTTTTTTTTTTTTTTTTTTTTTTTTTTTGTCTACATGCGATAGTCTTGTACTTGATGTCTTTATGGTAGTTTTCAAACAGTCACCTTCTTCTAACTGGTGACTGTCCATGCTTAATGCCTCAGTCAAATTCAATGAGTAACTGAATAATTTACAACCTGAAGTAATTATCTTTAGTTGGTTGAAATTAATAATTGCAGATTTGAGTTTATTTTCCCATAGTTCTTTGTTGGAGAAAAGAGCATTAGTATCTGGCTGATTTGGGAGTTAACTGCCAGAAAAACAAGGAAGTCAGTGAAACTTCAAGATTGTCAGTGTATAAGGAATCTTCTAAATTGAGGTATCAGTCACTTAAATACATGAAATCAGTTTTATTGCCCACAGCCCTGAAATCATTGCTGGGCCTCAGAGGTGATTAGCAATCAGTAGAGGGAAATTTTTATAATGAGAGCTATTTCCTTTTTTGTTCTGGTTATGAGGAAGTTAAGAACCAACTTTTATGCCCAGTTGTGGCCAGTGTGGTAACTGTTACTGTTAGTGTATTTGCTCAATCATTTGTGGCTGTGGCCCTGATTTTCTGTTTGTTATCATGTGCAGAGTTGTGGCACATTTCTTCTGACCCTTTTAAAGGCATGCATGAGAAATGTGCCAGTGTAGAGTAGCTGGCAGAGACCGAGGAATGGAGTGGCAAAGAGCTTCGTGCATTGTTCTCTCGCCCTGCCTTGGCCTCTGTGGCAGGACCGAGAGCTGTCTGTCCGCTTTGCTAACTATCTTTCAGGAAGTCCTGGTTGAGGAATCGCTTTCCCTAGTGTGAGTCTCAGAACATGCTAGCCCATGGTGTTTGCACACACATTAGCTCTTTCACTTAGATCTGTCATTAAGAATTACATCCACCTCTTGTGAGGTCTGTGCCCTGGTATTTACATTCAGCTTCGGGTGTTGAGAGTTAATTTTCTTTTCCTCTGGGTGAGGGCAAAAGATACGTGGCCTGGGCTTTAGTCTACCCTGTGTGGAATGTGACGACAGGAAGTTGGCAGAGCGCTTTCCGTATAAAAACTTTTCAGGAAGTCTTTGCTGTGGCGTGTAGACGTGGCTTGACTTCATAGTATTATACTTAATAAACTACCCAGCCAGCTGCCCAACTTTTAAAGCTTCCCCTTTTCACAATGTGATGTTTTAAAGAAGTCATCCTATCTTTTTGTTTTGCTTTTTTTTTGCAGATTGAATATATATACGAAACTTATTGAAATAGCAGAATTTTAGTACATTTCACTTTAGCTTAATGCTTTCCCACAGTTTCCTCCTGTTGTCTTTTTACTGAAATGTGACATATATTGCAGAACAATCAGTGTATTACAAGTATATAGCTTCATGAATTTTCACAAACTGAACAACTCATGTAACCGGAAGGAACCCTGAATTAGTAAGTGACATCTGTCTTCAGGCTTGCTCAGGAAGTCTCATTGCCTGTCACCCTCACTTCGCCGGGAAACACGTGGTGTGACTGTTTCTGATTCCGGAGCCAGCACAGCAGACTTCCTCTGTGTGCACAGGTGCTGGCACTCTTCACAGTCACTCTGGAGTCCTGTGTCACACGTTCCACGCTCCGCTTGCACCTCTTCCTTGTGAAACACCAGTACATGTCTCTTGCGACTGTTCCTGCCTGTGTTTGGGATGTTATGAGTGACTCTGTGTTCTCTTGTCACAAATGCTGTCACGTCACTGCATACCCCTGCTTCAGCTTTCCCAGTGGAGTTGACTTTTGACAGTCTGTGTGGGTTTATGAGAAAGTCCTCAGCTCTTAAAAATACATGCCACTCTGAGTATCTGACACATCTTCAAGTCCAGGTGAGCAGCCTCCGTGGGCCAGGCCGGCTGCCCTGCTGACCACAGCACCCTCCGTCCTGTTCAGTTCTTGGACTGGTGCCACTTACCTTGCTACCACACCTCTTTTTCCATTCTCTGCAGTGACCAACTCCTTCCTTTTGGCTTTATACGTTTTTTACATGTGTTAATACTCTTATGTGGGTTAATACAGCTTGGGTCAGATTACATTCATGCTTTGTTAAAAAGCCATCTGTCTCTTTAAGATGGCTTTGCAGATCCTTCTTCTGTAATGGATTAATTATATGTTGATTTTCATCATCTAATTCTCAGTAGGCAGCTTCTATTTTCAGATTGTTTTATAATAACTTACATATCCTGGTGCTGATGAATATTTTATTAGAATAAAGAGGCATATAAATTCTTCAGAGGAGAATTTTTTGTTATTCCTTTTCCTTGTTTTTGCATTCTAGAAGAAATTTACCACTGGGCCCATGTAGCAACTTAATGTCCAATGTCCTAACCAGTGGTTGTCTTACAAAGGCAGAAATTGAGAAAAGCAAAAGACACTGCAGGCTGATGCTGTAGTGACTGCTTGGGCTTCTGGTAGCTCCTCCAGCCACAGTGATGCCTTCCGCCCTCCCCTGGTTGCCCTCCACCATGGATTAGAATTGCCAGTGAACATCTGGCACGTGACAGCCAGGTTCTCACCTGTCCCTAGGCAAAGCTCAGCCATCCTTGTTTTCAGGTGACCTGGGCACACTGTCTGTTAGAACGAGAGTGAGATGGTCCCATGAGGAGCACAGCCCAGCAGCTGAAGTCCTTATAAAATGTTTTCCTTCAGGGATGAGCCATGGGTTTGCTCTTTACAAGCTTTCAGTCACTTGCCACTTGCAGACGTGCATCTGCGACAAATCCATGCTACTTCCAATGGCACCTTCTCCTCTAGTCACTAGGTGGTCATGCCCTCCTCTTACCTGACAGAGAAAGCAGCCAGAAGAGAACGCTTCCCCACAGCCCTGGCCTCCTCCTGCCTTGGTCTTCCCTGCTCTTTGCTCCTGCACGGCATGTCGCTCCCTCTTGTCTTCCGGCAGCAAATGGTTGTAAGTGCGCCCCCCTCCCTCTGAAAAAATAAGCAAGGAAGCCCAGACCACGCCTCCTTCTTCCAGGCAGGCCTCATCTCTGCTTCCTGTCACAGCAGAATTCCTCAAAGATGTTCTGTGCTCTGCCTCCGCGTCTCGAACCTACTGCAGTCGGCTCTGTTGGGGAGGAAAATTTTCTCTACCTTTCTAGGTTCTGGCTAATCTAAGAATTGACATGAAACAAATAAACAAGGGAAAACCCAAAATTTCCTACCTAAGGGGGCTCTATAACAATATGAAGCCCACAGGAGTCAGGCAATGGAGGCTAACATGCCCTTGTAAGCAAAGAAGAAAGGGGTGGGCCTGGGACGTCAGAGCTCAGGAAGACAGTTCACAGGGAGGTGGCAAGAGCCAATGTTTGGTAAACAAGTGTTTGTCCCATGCCTGCAGAGACAAAGGGACACAGAAAGGACTTTGAACAAACAGATCTTGGCCAAGTTTCTCCCCCAGTTCACTCCATTTGCCTCAAACGCTTTGTAGCGACCTTTAGTAACAGTTCCCCACCAGCTGCTGGCTCTCTAAGTTTTTTAGGCCATGAAGGGAGAGAGAAAGAAAAACTTCCTGAGTCTTCTGTTTCTCCAAATAATCAGCCTAAAATAATCCTCATACCAGAGACACATTTTGGGGTGGCAAATTTTGCTCTCCTGTAGCTCCCCCCAAACTGCTCTTCCTCAAGTCAGCCTTGTGAGAGGTGTTGAGGTGGGCGAAGGAGTCCGCCAGCATTGCCAGACCTAAACTGCTCCCTGCTAGGACCCAGCACTGGCAGAGGGAGTGGTGGCAAATGTGCCAACAGCCATTAATGTTTCTTCATCCCTGTCATTCTCAGGCTTTCTCCTAAGCCCAGGACTTTCCCAGTCTGATTACTCACCTCCCACCCTCACCTTTTCTTTTCTAGCACCAGCTCCCTCCTCTCAACCAGGGATGTTACTCACGGCCCCTCTGCATTGTCTTACCTTTGTACTTTGTGTGCCACTCTGACCTGGGATAGCCATTCCCTCTTACGGTCCAGTCTAAACCCATCCAGCCTTTTAAATCCTGCTTGTGCCTTGTACAAGTTAGGGATTGCTCACCACCCAGGGCTCCACTGATAGATCCTCTTCTAATTCCTGTTGGTAGGACACATGCATGTGAGAATTTAGGTAAATTGGTTCACGTGCCTCAAACGTAGTTTGATGCTCTGCAGTTGACTGCTAAATTAAAGTGAATCTTTTAAAATAACTTATTGAGGCAAAATTTACATAACATAAAATTTTTAAGTGAACAGATCAGTAGCATTTAGTACATTCACAATGTTGTGTGATCACCCCAAATGTTTCCATCACCCGAAAGTAAATCCCATGCCTTTTGAGCACTGCCTCCCTCTTCCTCCTTCAACCACGTGTGATTCTGTCTCTGGATTTGTCCATTCCAGACATTTTCCTGTGAATGGAGTCGTGCAACATGTGACCAGTGTCTGAACTCCATCGTGTTTTTTGTGGAGGTGTCAGTACTTCATTCTCTTTAAGACTGAATAGCATTCCAGTGTGTGTATATGCTGCAATTTATACATTATCTGTTAATGGACATTTGGGCTGTCCCTGCACTTTGCTGTGGTCATTAGTGCTGCTGTGTTCCTGCTTTCAGTTCTTTTGGGGTATATCCCTAGGAGTGGGATGGTGGAATCATATAGTAATTCTATGTCGAACTTTTTGAGGAACTACTAAACTGTTTTCCACAGTGTTCACACTGTTCACATCCCCACCAGCAACGCACAAGAGTTCCAGTTTCTGTACATCCTTGCCAACACTTTTGATTTTCCATTTCAAAAAAAATTACAGCCGTCCTAGTAGGTCCGAGGTAGTACCTCATTGTGGTTTGACTTGCATTCCCTGATGAACAGTGATGGAAAGCATCTTTTCATTTACACAATGGCCACTTTTATATCTTGGAAAGTTGCCTGTTCAAGTCCTTTGCCTGTTCTTTTTAATTGGGTTGTCTTGTTGAATGTTAGGAGTTATTTATATATTCTGGATGCATATCTTTTAACATTAGGTCTCCCTAATTTTGTTTTTGACTTATGTATGGTGAATGCTGCAGATAGGAGAAGTCTAAGGAAAGGATCTTAATAGGTATACCAATTCTACGTGTGCAGTGAGACAAGGCCAATACGGTTGGTTTTAGATAAGTTGCAACCTATGTAAACCTCATTTTGCCATCAGGAAGTTTAACTGGCTTTGGTGATTTCCAGGGGTTTGTGAGGACAGTGGTCGTGGGTGTGCATGGTACTTGGAAACTGTAAATAAAGCTTCCAAGTTGTAAAGGCAGAAGACAGGGTGCTATTTTAGAGTTTTTTATACTTATTTTGATTTTGTGGATTATTAACATTCCAATTCCTAGTTAAGCATCCCAGAGCCATACATTGGGTGAGGAGAATAACAAGGCATGTTTGCTTTTCAGAGTCATCCTTCTTGAACTTCCATGACTCAGACTGCGAGCCCAGAGGATCACCACCCTGCGACTCCCTGCTTTCCCTCAACACCGAAAAGATCCTGGTACGCATCTTCTCTCCATGCCTCCTGTTTTGTGACCTGAGGCGCAGTAATGCTGTTCCAAAAGGTGGAAGTCTCCTCTCACCTGGGAGTTGAGCCCAGTGGTTCTATGTGCATAAGATAAAGATAGGTCATCCAGTATCTGGTCACACTGAGTTACTGTAATTTAGGAATTGAATGGTTCATCATTCTGAACCCAGGACATTTCTTGTTTAGTTCTAAGGAATAAAGGGGAATTGTGGCTGAACCTCATTTCTACTTGAAAGTATAATCATCTTATTTTTCCAGCCTTTGGCTGTGTGGGTCCCTTTTATGTCTATATTTTTTATCAGTACCAGCTAAACTGTGCAGGGACCTCTCCACTCAGGAATGAGTGTCTGGCACTGGCACTGTCTGTGCCTGCCTGTCCATGTTGGCACGTGTGCTCCTCCAGCCTTGCTACCTCGAGGTGGAGGCTCTGTGTACAGTTCACACCTAATTCTGTGCAGCCGAGTTGTTCAGTGCCCAAGATTACCTTGTTTTCCCTCCAAACATTTTCCTTCAACATCCACATAGATATTGTTTTCTTCTTTTGTTTAAAATTCTGCTTTAGGATACTCTTTTCCAAACAAAGCCTTTTCCTCTAAAAACTATTGAAAATATGTTAGGAATTGCAAACTAGAGAATGATCAGCTGATTTTACCTAATTCATTGCATAGCAGTCAACTTGATATATGGGAGCACTTTTTAATTAGATTTGCCCAAAATGAGTTTGGACTATCTTATGATGTAGTGAGTTTTCCATCACTGAAAACAATTAGTAGAGATTGGATAGTCCCCACTTTGGATAGTCTGTTAGATTCTTAGAGTTATATATTCTGACCAACAGTAATGCAAATGTTTTCTACTTGTTGCCTTTCCATGTTAAGATAGGAGTAGTAACTATAGAAGAAAGCTATAGGAAGATGCATTTTTTTCTATATTAAACCCTCCCCAAAAGGACTAATTCTGAGACCAATCTTGGACTTTCGTTTTCTCTAAGTTAAAAACATGGCAGTTAGACGATTCATTCCTTCATTCATCCTCCAGATTACTTGCTTTGCACCTGTTATGTGGCAGGCATTGTGCTAAGTGGGTGCTGGGGATACAGTGGTGAAACAGATCACCCCTGCCGCTGCACTCATGGTCCCTACAGTCACTAACCGAATGATTATATTGTACAAATAACATAAAAGCATAACTATGCGGATCATGTGAAAGAAAAGCAAAGGGTCAACATAATCTCCCTTGAATTGGGGGCACCAGGCATGACACCTTTCAGGAACTGAAACATAAGGGGGGACCTGAAGGATGCATCAGAGCTGGTCTCCTGGCGAGGTGGGGCCTTGCGCGCAGCCTCTCACCTCTGTCCACAGAAGACATCTGGGCAGTATTGAAAATGGGGGAGTCTCTCTCAAGGAATGAATTTGCCCATACTGTACTTTTCCTGCCCACCTGTTACTGAGTTTATTCTAATGTGATAAAATGGTTTTAAACCAGGTATTCTCTTCAGTATCCTCTTGATGCTGCTTGGTACGTGATTTCTTCTTTTAATGGGAGTTCACTTCTGTTCTCTTCCCTTCCTTTTGCACAAAGCCGTGGCAAGTGGTAGGCTCTCACTGAATACTGGGTGAAATAGTAAGACTTTATGAATATTAAATGAATTATTTTTAGACTCCTTTTCTTGGCTCTTAGCAATTTATTAAGCAGAAAAATCTTTTGCTTCTGTGTGGTTGTCCTTAGTCCTTTGACAAAGAGGAAGGACTTGGGTTGGGTCACACTTGGACCTTCACACAGTGCTATGATGTCACGTGTTCGGAAATGTGCCACTTCTGAAGATGTGAAGCCTTATGAGATTCCTGTGTGTGGCAGCTCCCCGCTAGAGAGCAGAACACGAGAGAGCTGGTTGAGCTTGTGTCTAATCATCAAGGTATTCCTGGAGAACATAGTGTCAGACATTCCCGTAGCAGTAAAATTCTCAGATGTTTCATGCTGCTGAGAGTCCCAAAGTGAAGTGACAACTGTGACACTCCTGAGCTGGCATGCCCTCTGGCCTGGATTTTTTTACGTGTGTGTTAAGCAGAGGTAGCTTATTCTTGACCTGTTCTATAAGCAAACCAAATACCACTCCGTCTCTGAACAGCCATCTGGATTTTGAGTATGGAGGGAACATATGTAGAAATACCTTGTTACTCTGTGATTTGAGTCATCGCAGCCTGAGGGCACGGTTCTTAGTGGCTGATGGATCCCAGGCATCAGCTAAGTAGCATATCCATTAGTCAGAAGAGTGTCGCATGCGAACTCACTTGGCTGTCATACATGCCTGCAGGCATCTGAAATATGGGTTAAAAACAGAGGAATTCAACTAAAGTCTAATCCTATAGTTTTGCCAAAAGCAATAGCTTGTATTAGGTTTTCCTGTGTGTGTGTGTGTGTGTGTGTGTGTGTGTACAAGTTTTAATTCTATCTTGGATGAGTCTGGTATGAAGTTATTGTGTTAATATGAATCTTGGCCGGCTAAGTGTATCATAGGTTAGCATGGACAGTCTGATCCTGGGGAAGTAGCAGCTGTTCATGCACCAGATACGATTTGTCTCCCAAACACAGTAGAGCTGACATTTTGTGCAGTGGACAGATCCTGCCTGGGAAATCATTCCAGTTACTAAGCTAACATGTATAGTTTGTTTCCCCCTAGTTCCTGCTTTAGTTTTAGCTCTCCTGCCAAATGTGTGGATGTGTCGGCATGCTTTCTTCATGGGTGAACCTCCAGCATCGTGTGGCATGCTTATGTCCGTTGCTTGCTGTGCATTGTTCAGTGGACTGTCTTGTTTCTTGGTCAGATTTGCTTGGTCCTTTTATGGTGTCATCTATGTATAACTTATAGCTCTAAAACATGTTTAGAATTTCAAGAGTATTTTGTTATCAAGTCGCATTGAAAAACTGACCACTAGAGTGATTTTTGCAACGTAATGGAGGTCATTAAACAGTCTAAAGATGTGGACGGGGATTGAAACAGCCAACTTCAAAGATGAATCCCTCTGGAGGGAAAAGGATACTAGTTCTTGGAAAAGGAACCAGGAATGATAGGGAGAGGAAGCAAGGCAGTTACACACATGTGCAGTGTCCTTGCAGTGCACACTTGATGTGACTTAAAGTGAATATTTTCTTGTTTCCATATACATCAAACGTAGCATTCATTTTTCAGATTACAGATTTTCATGATGTTTTCTCTTCATTTGTGTGTTTGTCTTTTTTTCTTTCAGAGCCAGGCCAAGTCTATCGCAGAACAAAAGAGATTCCCATTTGCTACTGATAATGACAGCACAAATGAGGAGTTAGGTGAGACTCGGGTCGGGGATATTCCTGCTGTTGCCTCGAGGTTGTGATTAGATGCAGAGCAGGTGGGCAGGCAGGACGGTGGGGCAGAGAGAGCACTGAGACCAGCTCCGCTATTTGAGTGGTTATCTGCAAATGGGTCATGCAGTCTGGCTTGTCCATGGCATATTTTAAAACAGGCTGGTGTCCCCCGTGTCTGATATGCTCATTTCCTGGTCAGCTCACACGTGAAGGGGAGGGACCACCAGTGAGTCTGGGGCCCGGCAGCCCCAACCACCTGCAGAAAAGCATTTCTATCTAATTTACACATAACCATTGTATCCTCTCTGCGGCCATGCCCATTTCATAGTCAGTCTGAGCACCACTCGTATGGGCACCTTTCTACTATTGGTGCAGATAATGAGAGTGGGCTATTCTGGAAGTATTAGTGATTCTTTTGGTGATACTCTTTGAGTAGGCTTTGGGAATTAATTACCTTTAAGGCATCAGATGTGGTCTTTTCTGAAGTCCTGGATTCTGTTCAGCCTCGTCTTCATTTATTTGAGAATAAATAGTGTCCCGTGCTGTGCTCCAAGAATAGGCTAACAGACTCCGGGATAGTACAAGCCCTGCGCTGCCTTAGGGTCTTGTGTGCCACAGTATTGTTTTTCTTGGGCAAGTGACATCGGTCAACATGCCTGTTGCCAGGAGATGTGAAGCTGCTGGGTAGGAGCGACTTCCTTGAGAATTCCAGCTACCCCCTTTTATTCTTTGTCTTCGGACTCCACAACAAAATTTGGGTCCTAACAGTTAATTTATATTTCTGCAGGATTTGGATTATTTCTTTTTTAATGGATACTTTGGGGTTTTTCTGAAAAAATGTTTACTTTTAGATGGAAAGATCTGAGAGTAGCGTTTGGTTTTATTTGAGTGGCGTTGAGTAGCTAGCCGTGGACAATTCGAACATGCTGCTCAGTACAGTATCTATCCCCTAAAATTGTCCTTGTTTTATGGGTGACTTATTCATTGTTCACTCAACAGCTGTTTTCCGATTATGGGAAGACAGGTAGGAAATGCAAAGAATTTAGATCTGAAAGGAATCTAAGAAAATTTTCTACAGGCTTATTAATAAACAGGTCCCAGAGAAGTGACCCAGGTCCCCACAGTCACATGGCGGAGCTAGAATCCAAGCCCAGGTCTTGGCTTTCCAGTAAATCACCAACTTCCTATAATCAGAAAAGTACAAGTTGATGTTTCAGCCCCTGGCTGTGTAATCAGCAAGGAATTCAGCCCAGTACACAGCAGTATCAGCCTTTGGGGGAGTACAGTGGGGCGGGGGATGCGGGTCCGGAGCCAGGCCCTGCTCATTGGCTTCACACAGTCTGCTTAACTGCTCTGCACTTCATTTCCTTGTCTGCGGGCGGGGCTCCGAACTATGCCTGCCTCACTGCAGTTAAGGAGTAAAGGGTTAAGATGTGTAAATGCTTGGAATGGTGCCTGGCTTGTACCAAAGAGTGCAATGCACCTAACTTTTATTGTTTGTCGTTTTTACTACTAATAGGACTGGCCCCCACCAAAGATGTCTCTGGTTATCTCATTGTCTGATACAACTATCTGAATAGTATCTATTCTTACTGTTCTGTATATGAGTTTGACCTTAATATATCTTTTCAAAGAAATTAGGATAAAAATAACCCTCTTTTTATTTTGAAGAATGCCCTCCAAAAGCTCTTGTATTATTATGATGCTGAGTGTTTTTAAACTTTACTTTTCTCAGGTTAGTTATAAAGATACCCTAAATCTCTTTTTGCATTTAATGTTCCTACTGCATTTACATTTTTTGCTACTTTTAATTGTTAGGAAATATAAGCTCTTAATGACAGTAAAAGTTTTAGTTGCCCATCTTCTTGAATATCTATTAGATCCTAGAATTAGAAAGTTGCGGAAGAAGAATTGTGATCAAACTAATATTATATTGAATGAGGAATATATTTTTTCAGGTATATTTGAGGATTTAAGGAATTGGGGCAAATATTATAGGTGGAAATAAAATCTAGAATATTAAAATTTATTGGGTTTTTGGATAGATGAAAAATTTAGTCAAAATATTGTCATGTTTTAAGAGCCTGTCAGGTCTCTAATTTTAAAATGCCACTTACTTAAATAATTTGATCAAAAACTATTCATTCACATTTAGTGCATATTTTGAGTAGTGTTTTGATTATATTTTGAATAGAAGAGGTAGAAGAAAGATACCAAATGCCTTGCAAAGGTGTGAATTATCTACAGTTAAGCATTATATTAACATATATTAATTTGAGCCTCTGTTTTTGTTCTCAGTAGGTAATTGCAGTAAATACAGCACCCTCAGGAATCGAGATTTGTGATGCTATTTGGGTATTCTCATAACTTTCACAGTAAAATCACATTGCCATATTATGTGAATATTATTCAGGCTATTACTAGCTCTTGATATGTAGTCAGGAAACATCATAAAGGTCATTTAGTATTTGAAAGTGAGTGATGGGCTTAGACAGAGATCATTACTTATTCTAGGCAGATGTGTTATAGATGGCTTTAATAATTTATACCTAGACAGAACTAGAAGACTGATTAGCAAGGGCTGGGTGGTAGAAGAATTTAATTACATCTTATTAACTTCTAGGTTTTCTTTAACTGCTTCTAGTCCTTGGAGCTGCCTTTTAAGATTCAGTAAATAATTTAGTTACTGATTCTAGCCTGAGAGCCTTTATTCTTTTCTTTAATATTTTTGTATTTTGTTTCATAGCTATTGCTTATGTGTTGATTGGCAGTGGTCTCTATGATGAAGCAATAAGACATTTTTCAACAATGCTTCAGGTAATTTGTTTTCTTAATCATATAATTTCAAGTATATAGTCATGACAAAAATGTGGGCTTGTCCATAGCTGAAGTGCTGTAATAAAACCTCTTTTTAAAGATTGTATAAGAAAGTAGCGGAAGTCCGCCCTGACTGAGCATGTTCTTGGTGCAGGCCTCGTAAAATGCTGTCATTCAATCTTTGCAGTATTACTTTAGATGGGGGAAATGAGATCTGAGAAGATCAGGGAGTTCGCTTACAGTCTCCCCACCATCCGGTGACAGACATGGGACTCAAATGCAAATTTAAAAAAGACAATTATCAGCTTCAGCTTACTTTCCTCTCTACCATGATATCTCCCATGACATGTGGGCACTGGAAATTCTTGGAATTCCAGACATTTGCTTTCTATGCAGGAGTTGGTTTCCATGGTTAACTTAAGTTCCACTCATGGATTTATTTTTCACCTTAAAGGATAATTATGAGACTTCTCAGTGGAAGCATTGGGCCTTTATTGACTGATAGCTGTATTAAAATCTGGTTAATATAAAATGCTTAAATATCCATGTGTGAGAGGTGTCAAGGAGACGTTTAATGCAGCCTAATATTACTGGCCTTATATCTCCTATCATTGTTTAACTGCATTTTTGTAGCTACTTGACCATTATTGATTGCTGATGTGTCTGTCCAGTAAAATACAATGAAAAAAACATGGACTTTAGAATTAGAGATGTGTAAGTTCTAATCCACTCTGCTGCTTACTAGCAAGTTATTTAACCTTCTGGATTATGGGGATGATGATACCTACCTCCAAAAACATTCTGTTTAGATGAGATACTCTATACAGTACTTTGCACCCAGTGCTTGGCACGTAGTACATGTGCAGTAAATATTAGCTGCTCAGTGCCTTTCCAGCCTGTGCTAATATAGTAAGAGCCAGTAGGTAGTTATCTTAATTTTAAAATATGAATTTGAAATTTTTCCTGGGTTTCATTTTCTCTTTTTAAACAGAGCTTTAGTTATGTTGATAATTCTGTCTTTGTTCTCAAAAGTTGCTGAGCTGGTCAGTTCTTACCCAAGTCCTTAGATTCTGGCACTTGTGTTTTGGAATAATGTTCTTCAGTGGGGTTTAAAGTATGAAGGGTAGATTACAAATAGTGTGTTAAATCACCTTTCCGTTTAGCATTGCAATATTAAAAAAGGTAAGCAAGCAGTTTTACAGTTAACGCTGGTTTGAAAGGGAGGTTTTAATACATTTACAGGAGTAAATGTCAACTTATGGTGACCAACAGCAGAAAACAGTACGAGCTTCCAGATGTATTATCAATTCATTCAGCTTTTTGAAAAATATTATTACCATTGTAGTTGAAGGCAGTATAACAATGTTAAAGGAAAAACTTTAAATAATAAAAAATTCCCTAATTTTGCTGTTCTACCATCATTTGTTTTTTTTATGACGTTTTCAAAGTATGCATTTGTGTCTTGTAATCTGAATATTTTGTATTGCTTTCTTTGTATAATCTATACTGTTTTGTATTATTTTTTCACTTAATTTTATATTGTGGATATTTTTCAGTGTTTCTCTATAATCTTATGATTTTAATGGCCCTGTGATATGCCTTTGTGTTGTCCATTTATTGTTGTAAAACATATTTCTCTTTCAGTTGTGTTCAGAAAGTAGTTCAGAGTTTCTCTCTTTCTGCCAAGAAAAGATATTAATAGACTGAAATTTGATGATGAAAATTTGGCATTTTCATCAATCTGCAATAGAGTGGGTTACTTTATTGGAAAATTTTCCTTTGAGAATGTGTGGATCATAAGGTTGGACTGCTTCTCTGGTGATTCATGCAGTTCGTGGGGCAGGAGTGCTGGCCAATGGAAGAAAGACTGGGTGGTCACTTAATAACTAGGCTGACCAGATGTACGTACCATTTTAAATGGAACAGAAACAATGGTACTGCCCCATTTCAAATGGTACACATGGTTAGCCTAGTCTCACTGGGCTTAATTCAAGGTGTCAGTAGGCTGACCAGACGTACTGCTTGAAACAGGACACTATCGTTGTTTTCTGTCCCATTTAAAACGGGACGTCTGGTCAGCCTACTTAAAACACATTTTTACAAGAGGCGAGACTGCCTCAGGCTCTCCTGCTGGTGCTTTTCTTGGTGCTGTCTCCCTGCTTACCCTGTTTCGGTACTTCCCAGCTTTTCCACATCATGACACATGTGGCAGATCTTATTTGCATGGCACCCTAGAGTAAACAGGAGCAAATTTAGAGGCATTCAGGTAGAGCTTGGTGAAAATTTCTCACATTGTCTTTATAGTATATATGATAAAGGCAAAATGCAAATATTTGTTATTAAATGCTAATCTTTTCAAATATTTTAATGAGAAACTTAATCCTGCTTTTCTGGACAAAATATTTTTGTGTTGGCTTTCTGTTTGAAAGATCCACACAATTCCTATTTAAGTGTTTTTCATTTTCTTCTTCAAATTCTTGACAGGCAGTCTAATGAAGAAACTGTACAAGTAGATGGGAGCAAGTGTGCAGAGAATAGTTGCTGTTTTTCCTCCAGTTAACCCAACTCCTTTTCTCACTGTAATTGGAATTTGCATAAATCAGTCTCTTTCAATTTTAAAAGTATGACCACTCTCTAACTGCTCTTCCTTTTCTTTCATTGGTGAACACAGTGATACTCTTTCTTGAGTAATGGAATAGATTTTTATCCCAATATTACTTGTTGTAACCAGTATTCAGAACAGTAGTGAAGTGTTTCTCCCAGCATGCATGGATGTCGCTCTTCAAGTTAGAGCCGAACTAAATATCCCTGGAGAATAATTAGTGTCACCACATGCTGTAGATGTTCACCTTGTTTCTCAAAGGACCTCCCACATGTGCCAAAACTTGATTTTTAAGCCAATAAATGGCCTATAACAAACCTGCAGTAATAACTGTTTACACACAAACTTTTCGGGTTGAGTTCATTAACTCCTGACAGAACTTTCCTTGGGCAGCCCTTGAACTCCAGTCTGGAGCGGCCAAGCATGCAGTCTGCTTCCACTGATAGGAAGCTGAGAACAAATGGGACCACAGGGGCTTAGATTTTATTAGAGTCACTCTTTTTGTGAGGTCATGGAATATGAAATTTGGATCTATGCGTGAGGGCTGATTAAATCCCAGAATGACCTTTTGATGTAAAGCTTTTGTACCTTCCTGCTGTCTTAGCTGCACTACCACAGAACAAACTTAAGAGAAATTTCTATAACCTGTGTTGTTTCAAAGTATTCATTTGAATATTTATCAAAATATGGTTTGTTTTATACATCTATAAAGAAAAAGGTATGTTCCTGAAGCATTAGGGTTTCATATGAGCACAATTTCAAGGCTTACTAAATCTATTAATCTTCATAGAAAACTCTTGATTTTAAAAGCTTAGGAATATGTGTTATCTCTACATGAATATTCTTACACATGTGTCATTGCGTTGATGATAGTGTTCTTGAGAAGTGGAATCATTTTCTGATTTCTGTGCTTCTTTGGTCCCTATGCAGGTCTGGGAAACAGAACTGTTGTGACAGCTTTATGGGGCAATTGGCAAATTAATTGCTATTGGTTGTGTGACCTTGAGATCACCTGATTCTCATCTGATTCTGGTGGAAATGAATTCATAAAAGAACGTTGACTTTTATTTTACATTGGCAGACAAAATTTAAATCTGCTGCATATGATTTTGTAAACATCCTTTGATCCACTGACTTTGAATTTTAATTAAAAAGCCAGCCTTATGGTGGAAAAATAAATATTTGTAAAATTTAAAGTCACTATATAAGTAATATAATGGGGATAGTAAATTAGACCTTTATGATTCTTTAAAAAATAAATTTTTTGAGAATTGAGACATCTAAGTGAACATCACTCCAGTAAAGTAACTATCTCATTAGACCATGATTTTGCATTTGCATAAAGTAATATTGGAAGATGGAAGTATTAGTTTTCACTTAATTCATTTAAAATTCTAAAAACTTTATAAATATTAGAGTTGTAAACTCAAAAATACTTTGAAAAATTGATTTTCTGAGCCCAGTTTGGTTTTAGAAATAAACATTGGTTTTTATTTAAAAAAATAATTTATTAAGACATTTCATAAAGAGTTTTGACTTACTAACATCTAAAGTCAATGATTTTAAAAAAAAAGATTAAAAAAATAAAGTCAATGATTGATAAAATAATAAAATTGTATCAATCAAAAAACTATATTATTAAATTTAGGAATCCTTAATCTAGACTAATTATGATAACAACCATAATAGTTATTGATCCTCCTATACTGTTGGAAAAAAAATTCTAGATAGAATCTACATTGAATGGAGCCATTCAATTTACTCTTTCTTTTTAAAATTTTTCTAAAAATTATAAAATTCCAAGAGCCAGAATAATAAAGACTGAATTCAGTAAGTTGTCAGTGTTTGGCTATTCCAACTGTTTCAGACTTTTGAGTGGCTATATTTTAAAGGTTTAAAGTTTTTTATTGCTATGAAAATGTAACAGCTGTGCTAGCTGGTGGCCCACCAGAAGCCATCGCTCATCTGTCCTATGGCTTTGCTTTACTGAACCCCAGATCTTTTTGTCTTCCATCAGCTGCATGGATTGGGGCTAGCCCTGTCACCCTGCTGGCTTCCCCTATGAGAAGAACAGGACAGGCAGAGCTGACTTTGATCTGCTAATCTTTACTGTTCACAGTTTTCTTAGCTGCATAATATATGGCCAGTGTTCATTGCTAATATTGACTGTCATGGATTAAGACTTATCATGTGCCAAGTACTGTGCTAGGTGCCACAAACCCAAACATGAAAAGACATGCCCTGGAGGGTATGGCATTCCAATGGAGTTACAAACATGCAAATGCAAAATAATGATGTAACAAGAGAATTACTTCAATGAAATTATATCTACTAGGATGTCTGAAGGGCATCTTCGACTCAAAGGTTCCAAACTGCATGTTCTCCCTCAACCCCTTCAAATGCCCTCACCCACAACTGAAAAAGAGCTCATGGTCATATCTCAGTGTCGCTCATCCCAGTGAATGGCCCCCCATTGGGTCACATGAGTCCACACACTCTACAACCCCAATTCTATCTAGACCTCCTAAGTATCTCCTGGGTCCATCTGCTTCTCTGGCTCTGTTCAAACTGTAGCTAAACCTGTCATCTGCCAGATGACTGATGTGGCTATAACATCCTGGCTTATCTTCTCACGCTCTCCACACCCACACACACGCACACCATACATACACATGCACTTTAAACACACACACACACACACACACACACACACACATTTTGCTGTTGCTTTTAGGTTAAAGATAAAAATCTTTAATAAGGTCCCTACTCACCTTTCCAGCCTCATCTTGGGACAGATGCCATGTTCCCCATCCCTCTCAGGGGCACAGTTAGCTGCTTCTCCTGGTCCAGAAGCCACTCTGGATTCCCCACCGTGGAGATCGCAATTCCAGTACCTCTTCCCTAGGGAGCCCTTTCTAACCTCTGGGTCTTGATGCATTTTCTAAAAGCACCTTTTACTCTCTAGCACTTACTGGAGATGTAAATACATTTTTATTTTGGTTCTTTGGCTCCGCTCCAAGAAAGCAAGAAGCTTTTGCCTTCTGTATTGTTTTTGCTTACCATGGGTTTCTAGCACATGGAACCAGACATGGCTAAGAGTCGGCCCTGAGGTAAACATTTGTTGAATGAGTAACGTCCATATTGACGTTTAGTAGGAACCAAGGGGAAGGAGCGTTTATTTTCCCAGGGAGGCTGGAAGGGGTTGGAGGAGCGGGAGTGTTTGAGCTGAGAGACTGAAAGGTAGAAGCACTTCTGTGGGCACAGGCAGTGGATGTGCATTCCAGGCGGATGGGACAGCACTTCCCAAGTGCCCTGAGCTCCCAGAGCCTGTGATGTCCGGGGAACTGTCCAGAGTGCTGACTCCAGAGTAGGAGTTGGGAGTGAGAGGTGGCTGAACAGGAAGGCAGGAAAATGATCAGTATTTTCTGCAAAGACTTTTACTTGTTACCTCATTATTTCTCAGATTTCAAGTTACTGCCCTGTGGTGGGGCCTGAAATTAATTGGTGAATCAACATGAGCACTTTTTGAAAAATAAAATACATTAGACTAGAAAAATACCAGATTATAGAATATATGGTAAGGCTAGGTATGACTTAGTAAAACTTTGGTTTCTGATATGTATGTGTGTATGTTATGTGCATGTGTATGTATCTACTGGGTTGCAATGTCAAATGTATTTTTTTTACTGTGGATTAAAGTAAAAGTGTTTAAATGTCACTGTTGTAGTTATTGGGGAGCCAGTGAATAATTTCAGCCAGGGGAGTGACATGATCAATCGTTAGTGTTAGATAGGTGACTCTTAGGGTGGGTCCATGATACTAGATGGGAAGAAGCAGGAGAATGGTTACGGCTGTTGCAGTGGCCTGAGAGAGGGAGGAAGGCTTCATTCAGTAGGACAGTGCAGATGGATGGGGACTAAGAGTCACTGGGTATCCCCAGGATGTGAAACACCAGAATTTCATGGGTAGATATGTTGCTTGGGGAGATGAGGATAACTTCCAGAGTGGCTGGATGTGTGGAGATGACAATCATCTCAGTAGAATAACTATTTACATAAATATACCATTTTCTGATTCATGTCATGATTACCAGGTATAACATTTTTCTCAGTTTCAGGAGGAAAGCTTCTTGGATAGTATCTTTTGGGATGTTACAAATTTGAGAATTTTGTGACTTTTAAGTCAGAGTTTTGCTCTGTCTAGAGAATGTCATCATGGGATAAGCTGTGTGGGGTCACTGCACCTGGTCCAGGTGCTGTTCTGTTTACTGTTCCATCTTGTGGCCTGGGTTGTTGCTGCAGAAAAATAGGAAGACGGTCTGACTTGCATCCCTCAGTGGGTGACTGCTTTTCCTGCTCCTCCTCTCTGTCCGTACCTGTATCCCTCTCTTGCCTCCCTGTAAGCGGGAAGGAAAATGTTTCAAGTGTCACCTCGGGGTGGCAGGATGGTGGGGTGGCAGGATGACAGGGTGCCCTTTGTTTCTTTTTTGTGCTTTTCTTCATTTTCTAAATTTTCTATAATTTACAATAAATTTATTTACTATTAAGTAAAACTTTATTTACAATGCTTTGTATAATACATATTACTTAAAACTCTTACTTAGTACTGGTATTTTGGAGAGCTTTCTTCTGTGTGCATACTGATCCATGATATATATCAGTATTACAAGAAGCAGCTGCCATTCGTCTGGAGTTCTGTAACTGGTACTTTTTTTCCATTTAGCAAATAGCATGCAAGTTACCTATAAGTCGTAAATCACAAAACTATATGGGAACCAGAGAGGTGACCTAAATGAGCAAAGCAGATTGATGTGCTGTAGGAATGATGGGTGGGCTTGTGGTAAACTAAGGAATACACACCCCTCATCTGAAGAGACCACCAGGACTTAGCTCTGGTTATTTTTTGTCTTGTGAGGATGTCAAAATGTGGGCCTCTTTGCTGAATCTTTTAATTTTCCAAGAGAAGCTAGAAATCTATAATTGTTTCCTTGATTTTCCCCGATTTCCCCCTCGCTATGTGGCCAGTCTGCTGGCAGGCAGTGATGTAGCAGGTGGCCCCTCAATGGAGTGGTATTTCATTCTGTTTCAAGAAACTTTTTGTCTCAATTCATGGCATCTTCTCCCTTATTTTTAACACTTACTCAGCCTTGAAGTTGATTTTTTTTTGTTTCATTTTGTTTTGTTTCATTTTTTGCAATACAGGCAGACACCCTCTCTTAGATTTGAACTGAACCATAGGTTAGTTTATAAAGTGCCTCATCTGGTACAGTTCTGTTAAATTCTTCAGCAGGTCAAGAGTTTCACCCAGGACCTTATTGCCAAGGCTGTTTATTTACTCTTATTTCTTAAACATATAGGGAAGGATCCAGAGATGAGGTCAAAATTGCCGAGGCTAAGTATAGACGGGAGACATTTCACTCAGCAAGTGGGGTAGCCCGTCCCTCAGACCTGTGTCAGGGGCTCTGGCAGGGGCAGCAGGGCTGTCTTGGTCCTGAGAGGTGCTTCATCTCCATCAGACAACAGGCTGCAGAAAAGGTCTGGGTTTTATTCTGAACCATTTGTATAAGGACTGTGTTAACCCTCAGCAGACTGTGGAGCTGACTCATGTCTCATTCCGCATGGGAGGCACTGAGGGTTCCTTCCTCGTTCCTATTACGTCATGACTGTAGGAAAGGAGACAAAGTAGGAGGGGACATGACCCATCTTTCACTCCTGTTTACTTCTCTGAGCCTCCCTTTTCTCTGTAAGCTTGTTGATGCTTCCAGTCATGGAGTTGTCTAGGGGATTACATTTTTAATGAGATGACTATGTGAAAGAAACTAGCAAGAGCTCTCTATAGTTGGCTCTCTTTATTTTACCTTTTTTTTTTTAATGCAAAACTCTTACCACATATCTCATTCAAATGAGCTTTAAGAGCACAGACTTCTGGTTGGGGGCTGCATATTGACTTACGAGTGTGGTAGCAAAAAGTAGAGTTGTCACTTGTGGCATTAACATACTTTAAGCAGAAACTGATTTTTTTGTTTTGTTTTGTTTATGGTTTTTGACGTGTTTCTGTTTTGGTCTGACTAGGAGGAGCCTGATCTGGTTAGTGCAATTTATGGCCGAGGGATAGCCTATGGAAAGAAGGGCCTACATGTGAGTATGGAATAGTGACGTTTGCCGTAGTGCCTCTGTGACCTGACACGGGCCAGGGTTGGTTCAGCTCTGATGGAACATGCAGTGCTGTCCTTCCAGTTCACAAACAAGGAAATGGCAGCAGAGGGTTAACTCAGTGTCACATGGCCAGGAAGCGGGAACTGGGATTTCTACCCGGGTCCTCTGAAGTTGATTTTGCCAAACTCCCTGCTGCAAAAGGGCAACCTTTGCCAGCCTGAGCTTTATTTCACGGTGAACTGGATATAGACCAAAAAAAGCACGAGACCCTGACCGAATTCCTAAGAACTGTTCCATAGTAAAAGTGGACACTGGACACTGATAGTGCAGTAGGGCTCAGGATTTGAGTCCCTTTCACAGTGTTTAAAGGTTCAATAGAAGAACAAAAAAGTTAATTTATTTTTATTTGTTATATATTATACTTGCCCTCAGATAGGTGTATCTCTGTAGCTTTATTCCCTATTTCTCTGAGGAACGCAGCAAGAAGGTTATAATAAGTATACTTTGCTCACCAAAGGTACGATGGTATACAAACGAAGCCTTTCCTGAGATTATGTAGTAAATAATGAAATAGTCTAAGATTCAGATCTCCACATTTTCAGTCTAGAACATTCTATGCAAACTTTTTCTTATTGTATATTAAATATATTCCAATGAAATTATGCTTTGAGGGAGAAATATTACTTTTATATCTTTGCTAATTAAAATTGTACTAACTTGGTGCTCGCCTATTGGAGAAATTTTATATAATAATTGTATACTTTTGAGACATAGTCGACTGAGAATGAACTCAGATTTGGGAATGATGGAGGTGCATAGGGCATCAATAAATCACCAAAGTTGCCCTAGTAGAGGTCAAAGATAATTTGCATCTTCCTAACTCTCATCTGTTTTAATTTTATGTCTTGACATGAAATTTGCTTGTATCTTTAATGCATTTTTAATATAAATATAAGATGCTCATATTTTTTAATGTAAAAATAACTTGCAAATTTTATAGACTTCTTATGGTGTGGGTGTATATAGGCTTAGGGGTTTGATTGACACTGACTTGGCCCCTTCCTTACCCGTGTTGCTGCTGGTCAGCATCATTTACGTGCTGGTGTCCACATTCTCATCCCTTGCAATTCATTGACTCACAGTATTTACATTGGGTAAATTTAGAAAATATCCTACCACCTGTGGAACTAGGGGTAGGTAGTCAGGTTCAGTGTGCTATTAATGGTTAGTTAGACTTGAGTGATTGAAATAATGGTAACATAACTTATGTAACTGGGCAGATCTTTGGCACAGAAGCTAAATTCATACTTATTTCTAAATAAGTAGTTATAGCATTACTAAATTATTAGTTATTTCAGAAAATCTTTTCAAGCTGGTTTTGAGTAACAGTGTATCTCATACTAAGCTAATGCCTTTTCAAGGACATTAAGAATGCTGAGCTCGCTCTGTTTGAACTGAGCCGAGTAATTTCCTTGGAACCAGATCGTCCAGAGGTGTTTGAGCAGCGAGCAGAAGTGAGTGTGGTTTTCTTTTTCCCTCTGTCCATATTGGATTAGTTGCATCTCAGATTTTTTTCCTATTATTTTATTACGTGTAAATTTTAAAGCTCCCTAATACCTATTGTGTTTTCATCCTGGGTACTTACTGCTTTTAAACATGGTTGAAATTATTAGAAAACTATGAGCCAAGTGATACACCTGATTTTAACATGTAATAGTAATATTTAGTATTAGATATGCATTTATGATATTTTCTACTACCATCAGTGTTCTTTGAAAAATAAATCACATGTGGTATTTATTGTATATATACATACTTTAGCAAAACTTAATATGACGGTATGGTCAAAGGTGAAATTTATAGCCTTTAGAAGCAAGAGTGTGTACATATGCATGCACACTCATGCTTATATAAAATTCTTATGAAACATACCTGTCTGCATAGAAACACAGATCAGGTAAAGGTGACTGTAACCAGACTATGAAGGAACTTCTAACTTGAGCTGGAGACAGAGGTAATGTGGTAAAAACTCCAGGTAATTCCTGTGAGAGTAGACACTGAGAGGAGGTGTGTCTCCAGAAACAGAAAGGCCTGGCCTGGCAGTTCTAGGCCAGGTAATCAAGGGTGTCCTCAAGTTCACAGATGCTTCACTGAGGAGACAGACCCCACGTCCCTGGGGACAGGGAGGAGGACGGTGTTCAGATCAGAGAAAGGAATGTGTGCAGAGGCACTCCCTTTAATGTTATTAAATGAAATGTGTTCATTCTGTTTTCATAAAATAATGGTAAACTATCCAGGTTTCTTGTTGTATTTATTTTACTGCACATTTAGCCATGGTCAATGCTTTAGAATTTATGTTAATATATTTAACCTGAATCAAACTTTACTTTTAATCAACTGATCTGGTGGGATTTCATAGTTGAATTAATGGAAAAAAATTATTTCTCTTTCCTCTTGGGAGAGAAAACTTAGCAAGTAAAGGAAACATTAAGTGTTTTAATCATTTAAAGCTATTTGTGATGTTTTGTTCTCAAAATTATAGTGTCTTATAGTTCAGTTTCTTAAAGTGAATTTTATGTTTTATTGGGGATTTGGCTTTCTGAATAAAATCCTTCCTCAATTCACGATACTATAATTCGTGATCTCTGGTCTGTGTCGGACTGTGACCCTGCAGAGCCTTCCTGGCGTTTAGTGTGAGCATTTGGTGGCTAATTTGTCTTCATCTTCTCTGGGCACAGGGGCTGATGCTTTCTCTCACTGCTATTCTGACATTATGTTAAAATATTATGTTAAAACAAGAATTTAGTTTTTAAGTTTACTTAGAAAAATGACTTATTTAAAAAGTTTTTTAAAATTGTATCTTTAATAAAAAACTCATTATGTATCCAAAAATGATACTGGTAATTAGAAAAGTACTTTTCATTTATCTTAAAAGTGCATAGTAATATCCTCCTTTTCCAGCATTATTTGGCAGTAATGTCACTACATAGTGACTTTTCCAGATAATTTATAGCATACCATTTATACAGAAATCAGCTTATGAGAAATCTTTCACTTTTATACTTTCTGATATAGTCTATATGTAGTGAACATAATTACATTTTTAGTTACTCAGGTCATTATTATACATATTGATGATTGTGCTAGGGTGTCATAGCACAATCATCAATATACATAATAATGACCTGAGTTTCTTCTTCCAAAATATAAGCCCAGACCACTATGCTTTTTGAATTCTCCAGCATACAGTTTTTTCCTTTCCTCTTCTTGGAACATTCCTGTCACTGGTGATGTGCCTGCCTGAATCCTTTCTCTCTTGCTGGTTTTAAGTTCTACAGAGTAGGAAACCAGGTAGTAAGACTTGATAAAAATGACCTATATTGCAAGAACCAAATAAACCCTAATTTAAGGACATTTGTTTAGGATAAAATGCTTGAGCTTGATTGCATGAATACTGATACTCATTTTGGATTTTCTTATGTCTTTTGGGTATATACTCTTTGCATTCTGAACTACCTTTTGTATCATCATGTTACCTGAACACAACTGCTTGCAGGAGCAAAAGAGCTTTCCACATAGGCTTACAGATGTGTTTTTTTTTTTCTTCCTATTTTGCAGATCATGACTGATGAGTTAAGAGTTGTTAACACAGCAGGGTTTAAAGAACACCTGGAATCTTAGAAATTGTCATTTAGCACTTACTACCTCAGAGGACATAACTAAAAATCATGCAGGGCTTTATCTGTGTCCAATAGTTCTTTTGTTTTAATGGTTCAAAGTTTTCTTTCAGATTGATTTTGACATGCCAAATTTTGATCTGAAAGAGAAATTACAGGTTGAGAAAAAAAAAAGTCACATTTCAAAAAAAAGCAACATCTGTGATAACCCAGAATGTGAAACAATCACAAGGCAATTGCTGCAGTCATGTAATTCATCAGCCTACCTTTGGCTGGACAGATGAGTGGCCCTCAGCTTGCTGACCTTGAACCTCACTACTTCATATATGGGGACTTGTCTGCCAAGAGAGTAATACTGAGAGTGGAGTGTGCCGAAGTGTAATTGAAAAGTCAAAAAACATTGGCAGTTTTAGGGTTGATAATTGGAAGTTTTCTTCCCTAATTACATTTTTGGGTTTATAGATTTTGTCCCCTCTGGGACGAATTAATGAAGCAGTGAATGACCTCACTAAAGCTATTCAACTTCAGCCCTCAGCACGGCTATACAGACACCGGGGGACCCTGTATTTCATATCAGAGGTGAGTGACTTTGCCTTGAAACATTTTCTGTTGTGATGATAAAGATTTCACTTTTCCTTCTACTTCAGAAAGCTGCTATAGATTTGGGTTTGGGGCTGTATAGTAGTAATGTTTGTGATATAATACAGTTATAAGATCATTTTCTTTAGCTGAAATCAAACCCATATTAAGTACCAAGAACACATTTTCTTGCTTGAGCTGTCAGCAGTAACTAATTCTGGACTAGGGGACAAAAAGAAAGAGAGAGAGAAACAAGAGAAATTTGGTTCACAGGTATTACTTAAAACTTTCTTGCAGATGTCAGCATAGGGAAGCAGGTGTACCTGTTGTCGGTGTGATTGTTGACCTTAAGGTACAATTTCACTACCTTTGGGTGTCACAACCCAAGAACCATAACCTGAACTAATATGGCTTATGAAACTGTAGCTTCTGAAACTGTCTGTGTGACCGACCCAAATCTGAGATTATCTCTGATCATCATAGTGGTATTTATGATTGCCACGGTTATTTTTTGGATTTACAGTAATTTTCTAATGCAAAATAAAATTATTTGCAAATGCTCAGCATAACACATTTTAAGGTTGATCTATGTATAATTATTTTAGAAGTATTTTGTATAATAAAGTGTTAGTACCAGAAAATAAATTTTAAAGTTTCTCTAGCAGGTTATGACTTTAACATTATTTTAAATTGTATTCTTTTTATAGTTGAAACAATATGCTTAAAATAAACCTTTGTGAATTTGTCCCATCAATTTCCTAAGAAAATCAGCTAGTTCAACAAATAGTATGAGCATTCAACTTATAATGTTTATGGTCACAAAATGTTTTCTTAAAGCCGAAAAGGGCACAGAATGAATTGGGATATTTTCTTACCAGTCAAAAGTAGGAAATGTCCAAATCTCTAATGAACACTACTTTTTTTTCCACTCTCCTTTTTGTAGGACTATGCAACAGCCCACGAAGACTTTCAGCAGTCCTTAGAACTGAACAAAAACCAGCCTATAGCTATGCTATACAAAGGTTTAACTTTCTTTCACAGAGGACTTTTGAAGGTGAAAGTGACATGCGCTATGTGTACAGTAGAACAATTCTGCTTTTATTTTGCGGGTGGGAAGCATTTAGTAGAATTCATTTGGGCATGTTTTAAAATGATGTCTCAAGTATATGTTAATGGTTTATTTCAGAAGGGAGTTTGACTCACCGTATTTATTGGGCTCCTACTATTTGGTAGGTACTTGGAGGAGGGTCCAGAAGGGAAGAGGATGAAAAGTTAGTAAGAGAGGGAAATAATGCTTTAAACTTATAAAAGGTACCATTTACAAAGGTTTTTTTCCATATATAATTTACCGTACAGTAAATACACCAAAGAAAGTAATAGAAACAAAGTGCTTTGGAAACAGAGATAAGAAAGATTCATTTAAACTACGGAGTTAGAGAAGGTTCCAGAGACAAGTGGACTTTGTTTTGGGCATTATAGACAGAGTGGGACTAGATAGTGGGAGAAAGGCACTTCCGGCAGGGAGGGAGGCGGAAGTGACGACTGAGAAATCTGGAAGTCCAGCGGGGAGCCGCGGGTGTCAGGGGAAGCTGGTTGAGGAGCGGTCCTGAGGTCTACGGTGCCACGCTAAGCATGTTGACTTTCATTTATAGGCCCAGAGGCGCTTTAACATCTGGATTTGGGGGGAAATATATGTTAATAGTTCAGACCAAATCTGTCACTTAGGAAGTAGATTCCGACACGACAGTGGCCCAGAATGTTAGGGACAAAGGGCTGAGAGGGCATGTTACTGGTGCTCTAGGTCAGAGGTCATGAGATGACCTGGGCTCCTCTGGAGGTGGCAGGAACAGGTTGGGAGGCATCTCTGAGAGTAATCGATCACATGCTGTCCCTTGAAGACTGCTGTGACACGGGGAGTGAAGGACACAGGGAAGGCACTGTCTTCGCTAACTCAAAGTGTGGGGTAGAAATGTCACCTCCGCCCTGTCCCTTCCTCCTGTCCTTGGTTGGCAGTCTCTGAGCAGGTGCTGAGAACTGCTGTGCAGCAGACTTATCTTCTGCCAAGAGTAGGCAGGCCAGAGACACAACTGAGAGCAGAGCCCTGGGTCCCTGCCCTTGGCCCTCAGTGCCTGAGGCCTGCGCTCTAATGCAGGACACATCAGAAGGGCTCGATTGAAGACAGGCTGGCCCTAGAGCCAAAGACAGGCAGTCTGTACAGGTGAAAAGCATTTCATTCTGACTAGGAGGTCAGGAGAGCCTCCACAGAGAAGACTGCAAGCTATGGTGAATGTCAGCACATGTGGCAGCAGAGGGTGCACAGGAAGAAAGAACATGGATTTTATTACTGGAAAGAGCTCTGAGGGTCTCTCTCTCTCTCTGTCTCTCTCTCTTTCTCTCTCTTGCTCTCTCTCTTTCTCTCTCTCTCTCTCTCTCTCTCTCACACACACACACACACACACACTCACATACTCACATATGGAGGGTGGAGAGAGGGTTTACCTTTAAAAAGGCTACATGTAAACCCTCCATGTGATGGACAGTGCCTGTCACATAGTAGCTGCTCAATAAGTATTAGTGGAAAGAATGAATTTCAAGAACAGAGCATTGCATTTGGAGTGGGAGCTCTCGCTGTGAGTCTTACGAAATTCCACTGGACAAGTTACTTAACCTCTTTCACCCTCTCCTACATCTGTCATGTAGAGGTGATTCCACTTTCTGCCTCTTGAAGTGACTGTGGGGATTAAATAAAATAATCTGTGAGAAGTACTTTATGAGCTGTAGACATGAATCAAGTATTAATTATTATAGATTATTTTACATGTGAAAATGTATGTTTTATAGACTACAACACACGAACAAACAGAAAAACCAAAATACTCCCATCCACTAAAAACCAAACCAAAAAGAATTTTGTGGATTTTATTTCATACACCTCATACCCTCTTTACAAGCATGTGGAGGGGAATTTGAACAAGCCTGTCCCTCAGGGTTTGAGAGCAGTCGTTTAGGATGTGCTGTGAGCACTTGCCAACCAGACTCTTCCACTTATCCTATATGTGCCCTCTATTCCTATCAATCCTTTCTTCAGTCACCATAAATAAAAAAATTTAAGACCCCAATATGGTGTTCAGAGTGTGCCCCTTGAATATCTTGTGGAGGAGAAACAATTTGAGTACAAAAAAAAAATACCAACTATTAGTATTAAGAGGTTAAAAGTATTTTGTAAAGTAAACAAATGCAAACAGATTTCACTTTTAACTGTAAAGCCAAGTTTAGGCATGTGGGCAGGGCTGTCTGTGTTATTTTGAAAGGAGATCTTTTTAGAAAAGAGCTGTAACAAAGAACTAACTACATATTGGACAAGGACTAAAATTCAGTTTGGTTTATTCCAAGTCCACACGATGAGACTCTGAGTGTTTGAAGCTCCTCGGTAAACCAGCCTTCCCAAAATTGTTTAATCCTTTCTCCTTTTTGCCATGGTTATAAACACAGCATAACCGTATGTAATAGATGGGATGTTTTCTTTGCATTTATAGATCTGCTGTCCGAGGAGGTCAGAGTGTTTACATATTGTCTCATTCATCCCATTGGAAATATAGAAGGAGCAGAGGGTGTCCCCGTTAACACAGATTGGAAAACTGAGTCAGTGGTGAAATGCCTTCCTTAACTTAACAGACTTAGTTTAGCTGTCTCTATTTCTCTTATTAACTGTAGAGATAAAGTATTAAATGGACCAATGAGTTTGACCTATCTTTATATCCTGAAGGGGTCTCTCCAGGTCAACAGCAATGTAGAAATTAAGCAAGTGAGTGAGTGCTTATTTACTTCATGCTAAACATTAGAAAAATATTAGGCAATATTACATGACAGATTTCACAGCTGTCCCATTCAGTAGGCGTATCAGACATTTTGAATTTTCCTAGGGAAAAAACAGCAAAAATTTTTTTATTGAATTCTCTCTGTTTAATCTATGTGGCAAGGATATTCCAAAAATTGTGTGTTCCGAGCACATGTTTTCATCAGCCTTTGCTTTGAGAGTTGCCTGAGATTGTTCTGATTGCAGTGAACAGCCTGAGTGCTGGCTGCCCGGAACTTGTGAGGAAGATGGAGACAAAGTGGTGATGGTGGCACTCGTCATGCAAACGAATTCAGAGCCAGTTCATATGCTTAGACGTTGATTCGTTCGAACATAGTTTCTTTGTTCCCAATGGCTTAAAATCTTGATTCTGCTATGTCCCCTCTTTGGCAGAATGAGGTAGAGAGCTGTGCAGTGATTAGACAGGAACCCCGAAACCAAAGCCTCTTAAAAGCTGAAGAGAAATCAGACTTTGAAGAACTGTGGCGTCCGAGCATGCTGTAAGTGCAGTGGGCAGCAGATGTCCCCTGGGCATCTCCACTAGACGTCCACAAACACTCCAGACTTAACACACCCTGGGTGGACTCCTGACCTGCCACCCCTCCCAGTAGCTGTCCTTCCTTGCTGTCCTTCCTTATGCTGGTCCGCACTCCCCCTCCCCTGACCCAGGCTCTTCAGCTTAAAGCTCCCTCCCCTTTCCTCCCTCATGCCTCACCCCTATGCCATCAAGCTGGGTCTCAGTCTGCCTTTGCAGATGTCCCCTGAATTGGTCCCTTCTTTTCTCTCCTGAGGCACCGTCTCAGTTTGAGCTTTCATTATCTCTTGCCTGGACACTGCTGACACTAGGGCTCTGCTGTCCCCCCTCTCTAGTCTGTCTTCTCCGTTGTTTCTAGTGGGAATCCTCCCTGAAGAGTGCACTTGGTGAGGCTGCACACCTGCCTACATACAGCCCCCCGGTCCTCACTGCTTGAGGGGACCAGCTGGCCTGCAGAAGGACCAGTGTGGCAGAGGCCCTTACCTCTCGGGTTCCCAGCTCACAGCGCTAGTGTGGCCCCCCATCTTTTCCCTCTCCGTGCACCCTGCACGTCTGCCACCCTGCATTTCCCACCAGTCCTGACCCCTGTGCCGCTGGCCTCACCACTTCCTCTGTCCAAGAGGCCCTCTTTCTTTGCCAAGTTCCTTCTCATTCTCCCAGACCCAGCTCAGTCATCACTTCCTCTGTGAAGCCTGTCCTGGTGTCCCAGATGCAGTTAGCTGCTGCTTTCCCTTATTCCCAGAGACCTTTACTTGTACCTCTATTGTAGTTCTTAGTTTGTGTTCTAATGCCCTGGTTACATAGCTCTCTGACTAGACTGTGAATTCTTAGAAGACAGAGATAATGACTTGCTTATCTTTGTGTCCCTGTGCCTCATACTGCCTGGGCACACAGTAGGCGCTCAATACATGTTTGTTGAATTAAAAATATAGTCGTAAATTTTTTAAAAAAATCAAGACTATGCCACAACAGCAAACCTAATTAATAGTGGTCTTTAACATTTCTGAAATACTAAAATTTATCTGTTCTCATCTTTCTAGCAAACAGTAAATATTCAGTTGGCTTCCTTAACAAGCAGGCTGTTGTCCCATTGTTGCTTTTGAAGATTTACAAGCCAGCCTCTCTTGACCTGCTGCCCCTGCCCCCTCCCCCCCAAAGCATCAAGAAGCAGGAAATGAATCACTTTTAGAAAAGAATTAGGCTTGTACTACTTTTGCAAAATGATTTTGTGTGCCTACCAAATCATTAAATATTTATTGAGCACCTACCGTGTGCACGGCATGTGACACCTTTAGTTTTCTGCTATGAATGATCTGATCAGGTATGAAATGATTATCACAGAACTTTTAAAGTCTTTCTCATTAAAGCTATTAGAGATCATGATAGTCTGTCTGTAGCTGTGTAAGTAGGATATGTCTTTTCCTTGGGAAATGTGTGAAATGTCTTCATAATTTTTTACTACAGTGAATAATCAAATTGTAATAAAAAATACATTTGATACCAGTTTAAGCCCAGGGTGTTCGTTCTGGAACAGAATGGTGCATTTTATTAATAGTTTTCACGGGGACAGTTCCCCAGCAGCCAAGCACACCATGTGTTTCCCAGCAGCTCCCCCCAAAAGCACAGTTCCCCAGGACTTGTGCTGGCAGAAGCAGACCCCAGAGGCCCCCAGCTGTGAGGTTTCTGTGTTATTTTGTTTTATTGTTTCTTTCTCAGTGTCGATCATGGGAATCCTTCAGATAGCCGTCTAGGAGCCTTTTTTGCTTATTTTATAAACAATTTATTCTGTTGGGCTTGCTTTTTGCTCTCTTGTTGGTTCAGTTTTAATGCCGTTTAGTTGTGATCATTTTGAGTTACTTCACATCGCTGTTCAGCTTACTTTTGTTCCACAGGGCTTTTATTAATTAAGGAAATGATATTAATATCAAGGCAATACCATTGGACTGAAAGTCCTAATGAAAAAGACAGTGTGAAGCTGTTTTTCCATTTTGAGAGGGAGAAACTTAAGGCTCTGCTGTTGTTCATAGTGATGCATTTGTTTACTTCTGAAATTCAGTCCTCCTGACTCATAGTTTATTGTACTTTCTACCTCTCTCTCTTTTTCAAATTCCTCCTATTAAAAAAAAAAAATCACCATGTATAATATAAAATCCTTTAGTGATTTAAGTGAAACTCAATGTTAAGTTATGCAAATGAAATAATTTTCTATATACTTTTTACAGGAAGCTATTGAATCCTTCAAAGAAGCTTTGAAGCAGAAGGTTGATTTTATTGATGCATATAAAAGTTTGGGGCAGGCCTATCGGTAAGTAAAGTAATCACAGGTGGGTAGGAGGGAGGGTATAGAGTGGGGAAACAAGATAGCCTCATATAATTGTGGTATCTAAAAGAAATTGCACTTTTTAACCAAAAGAAATTGTCATCCTAAATCTCACAGGCATTACATACTTGTGGTCTCCTGTGGAATATGGAAAGAACCATGTGTCAGAGGATATCATGTTGCATATTATTATGTCTTAAAACAGCTTCAGTTTGTATAAATTGGTCTAGAAAATGGTAGGCCTTCAAGGGTTATCGTTTTGAAGAGTGGCATTATAAGCTATTATGTTATGTAGATACCGCTGTTTCTTAGGCCATCACTAAGGTTAATACCCACATCACTCTGGTCTGTTTGAGGATCCTGGAATGGAGGCGTGGAGATGTTACAGTCACAATGCACCTCTGCTGGGAGTGAGGAGCTGTGCTGGGCCCTGGCATCTGACTCCATGCACTGCCCCGACCAGTATAGCTATCCTGACTTTGGCTTTGAAAAAAAAACTGTACACTCTGACTTACACAAAAGTACTATAAAAGTTAGAACAGAAGACAGTAACAGAAATCCCCTTCAAAGTTCTGTTAGCTACCTTATTCAGGAAAGATTGAATTTTCAAGAGCTTATCTACTGGATGCACTGGTCAGAGAAGCTCTCTTACCCTGACTTGGAGAAAGTGTGTTTGCATTCGTTTGGGACTTAAGGGATGGAATTTATCGTTCCTGTCCCATGGAGTTGTTGGGAATAGAAATTGAAAACAGACATTTGAAAGCACCTAGTAAATAATGAAGTGCTGTGGAAATGTAAGCAAGCGTTGTATTTCTTAAAAGTATTCATTATTTATCGAAGATGGATGTGTGGGATATTTTGAAGGTTCTTCTATTATTAAAAATTTTAATATATAAAAGGGTTGGTCAGTAATAACCATTTCCACTCTGAAATAATCATAATTCTAAAATACACTTCTTTTTTCAGAATTTTAAATTATATAGCAACATAGTAGACTTTAAGTGAAGTAACTTTAGTGACGGAAAAATATACAATTTTAGGCATATAAATTTGATTCAGAATGCTAAACCTCTGTATGATTACAACCTACATACGTTTTTTTCCGAAGGAGAAATGTATGTTTCTATTCAAATACTAAAATGTGTATATATTGTTTTAGGGATTGGAGCTCATCATGAATTAGGGAAAAAGATTTGAATAAGCTATAAATAGGCTGACCAGACATCCCATTTTAAATGGGATAGAAAACAGTGGTACTGCCCCATTTCAACCAGTATGTGTGGTAATCCTAGGCTCACTGGGCTAAATTCAAGGTGTCAGTAAGCTGACCATATGTATCGTTTGAAACGGGACAGTGTCATTGTTTTCTGTCCTGTTTAAGACAGTGTGTCTGGTCAGCCTAGCTATAAATTAATTTTCCCCAAAGAATATCCAGAGCTCTGTGGTTATTCTATGATCTGGTACAATTTAGGAAAAGTAAAGGAGATATGGTGTGTCAAATGCTATGTAGCTATAAAGTGGTGAAATTAAAAAGGGAATACCCGTATCAGGGTACCCTGATGGCAGGTTGGGCCTTAGTTCAGAGGATAACTTCCTGTGTGTGTTTGCTAGAATATCTGTACTGTGTTCAGAACTGTTGTTAAATCCACAGGGAACTGGGCAATTTTGAAGCAGCCACTGAGAGCTTTCAGAAGGCCCTGCTGCTCAACCAAAACCACGTGCAGACCCTCCAGCTGCGTGGGATGATGCTCTATCACCACGGCAGCCTGCAGGAAGCCCTTAAGAACTTCAAGGTGAGCCCGAACTGCACTTCTCGGGTTATTCTTCAATGAAGTCAGTGAATGGGGTGGGGTGGCAACAAAAAGAAAGAACCACTGCCTTGTCCTACAGACTGAGTCACAGTGCATGTGTTTGGTCTGATTTAACCTGGAGGGAAAATTTTGCTGGTTCAGATTGAGGAATCAAGCACTTGAAAATTTTCTTGGACTGTGTTGATACTAATATGGCATCTTCTCCTCCAATGCTTCAGCGGTGTCTGCAGCTAGAGCCATATAATGAGGTGTGCCAGTATATGAAAGGACTCAGCCATGTTGCCATGGGACAGTTTTATGAAGGGATAAAAGCACAAACTAAAGTGATGCTAAACGATCCTCTCCCAGGCCAGAAGGCCAGCCCAGAGTATCTTAAAGTGAAGTACCTCCGAGGTAAGTCAGAAACATGCAGAATCGTTGAAATTTAATGCTCAGAGCTGTAGACGTCCTATTGCTTGTCTCTCCTGTGTCCCATGTGAGGCAGTGGAGTGTCACAGAAGCTCAGTCACTTGCCCACAGCCACCCCTTGCTTAGTGGTGGGATCTGGCCTAGATGGACTTCATGTCTGCTAAAGACCATTCAGTGCTTTTTCTGCCACTGCCTACATATTTACTTTCTAAATTAAAAAAAATTTTTACGTAACTCAAAAAAAATTTAATTTGAACTAAATGTGACAATCATCTGGGTATTCATGTCTCATCATATTTCATCCAAAGGTAAAGGAATGGCAGGAAAGTAACGTTTTATGAGATTTTTACTGTTAAATGTAAACCTGTTATCTTTATCATGGCTTCCTATCAGAATTCTCGCAGAGTTTGGAGAAATTAAGTTGGGATGAGGAGGAAAGCACATCTTTGAGTTATCCTGTTATTCACAGTTTTACTCACCTTTTCACTGCCACACATAAGTGTATTTCTGTTTTTCATATAGAGCCCAAGTGTTTACTTCCATTCCTTCTCTTTCTTTTGTTGTCAGTAGCCAGCTGGGAAAAAATGGCAAGCCATGTCTGTGGTTCTAAATTTCTAGTAGCCACATTAAAACAAATACATGGAATAAATTTTAATAATGTATTTTGTTCACAGTACTAGTTCAACATATAGTTAATATGAAAACACTGTTCATTAGATATTTTACTTTTTTTGTACTAAGTCTTCGAAATCTGGTATATACTTGTATCGCAATACATCTGAATTTGGACGCTCAATTTTCACTGGAAATAATTGATCTAGATTTAGATTCCATAAAATATAAAGTGGAAAAAGTAGATTCATGTATGCAAGTCAAGTTGTTCCCAACATACTGAAGTTTTCTAATAAATGAATCAAATATCAATTTTTAAGTTTAAACTAGTTCAAAGTAAATAAAAAATTTAAATTCAGTTTCTCAGTCACCCAAGCCACATTGTAAGTACTCTGTAGGCAAGTGGTGAGGGGCTACCTATTGGACAGCACAGCTCTTTACTCTAAATTACAATTCCCACTTTTTTACTGGTTTAGGAGAACTTGGACTTGAGAGATACAGAATGAAGGAAGGGGCACTCCATCTCCTGGATTTTTTTCTACCTTGCTTTATAGAGATATGCAGCAGCTGATCAGGCAGTTGGTGAAATTGTATATATAGTCAGTTGATCTATCAGTTGACAGAGAACCAGACTCAGTCTGACACTGAACTTGGACTCACACTCTGGAATTGAAATACGAGACTTTGGTGGTGTTCACAGAAAGGTGGTTAACATTTAGCCAAAGTGAACCAGATTGACCAGCTTATATTTCACCTTGGTAACTCAAGTCAATGAAAGGTTACTCCAGTTGTCATGTAATAATAGTGACTTACTAAAATTTGGAGTTTCCATTTAGAATTCTTGTAATAACAGATTGTTAAAAAGTATTTGTATGGCAGCTAGGTACAAAACAATGTTTCTTTAGCAGTATTTGAGTGTGTCAGCTCTCATTTCCTGTCTGCAGAGTATTCCCGATATCTTCATGCACACCTTGACAATCCCCTCACGGAATATAACATTGACGTGGACCTGCCTGGAAGCTTTAAGGACCACTGGGCCAAAAGTCTGCCTTTCCTCATAGAAAACTATGAGGAGCAGCCAGGGTTGCAGCCCCACATAAAGTAAGTGTTTTCAGTGAAGATGTTGTTTTCTTGATTTCAAGACTGGATACGTTCATAATCATATCACTTAATCGATAAATGGCTTTCTATCCATTTTTCTGATTAATTTATTTTTGGATTTGACATGTCTGTGAACACCTCTTTTAATTTATAAAGTATCTTGAAACTTAGGATATCATCTTTCCTTCTAGCATGATCTTCCCTTCAAATTTTGGGCAACCTTCAAACTTCCAATGTACTTGTACTTATTGGCGGCCTTTGCTATACATTGGAAGTCTAGCAGTGCCTTAACAATCAAGAAAAATCTGTAGCGATTAGCTCCCTCATTTCTCTTAAAAGAAAGAGGAGGGCGATTCAAACTAGAGTGGTGTATGGTTAGCAGATTTAAAAGGAAGAAAGTGTCCTGGGGGGTAAGTACATCTAACAACTACTGCAATGGAATGACTTGAGTCATATGCAAGATGAGTTTCCTGAACTTTAATTAATGGTCTACAGTGATCCCATATTGGAGGCATTCTGAGGATCTCAGCAGAAGCAAATGAGCATCCTTCCTAGGAAGAAATTCCTTCCAATTTGGTCCCCAAGTATGTCTACAGATTAAGATTGTTAGTTTAAGAATCAAAAATTAAAATTATCAAAACCATATGTGGAAAAAAAAACCACATATGAGAATCAACAGAAACAATAAGCAACAGACTTAGACCCTGAAGGACTTCAGATGTTGGAATTGTTGAATATAGACTCTAAAATAACTCCAAATGAAATGTTTAAAGAAAATAGGGAGAAATCACAAACATGGACAAGAAATTATGAAAAATGACCAGACAGATTAAAAAATAATTGGAAGCTTTAGAAATTGAAAATATAATCAGTGACATGAAGAATTGAGTATATAGGCTAACCAGCAGATTAGGCAGACGTAGCTGAGAGAAATTGCGGAGTTGAGAACAGAGCATTAGGAATTATTCAGAGTGTAGCAGAGAGTTAAGGAGTTAGAAAACATGAGAGAGAGAGAAGATGTGGAAGATGTAAGGAGGTCCAGCATGTGTCTAGTTGAAATCTCAGAAGGAGAGAATGGGTGGGGAGGCAGTTTTTGAAGAAATAATGGCTAATAATTTTCCAGAAGTGAAGAAACCCATAAATCCACAGATACTTTAAAAATCAGGGTAAATGAAAAGAAATCCATATCCAGACATGTCAGCAGTAACTGGAGAACACTGAAGATAGGGAGAAAAATCTTAAAAACAGAAAAGTCATGTCACCCACTTTGGGTCAGTCAATAACTGGACTGACTATAAACAACAAGGACATCTTGAAGATAATGGAGTAATATCTTCAAAGTGCTGAAAGAAAATAACTTTCAACCTAGAATTCTGTACCTAGAAAATTATCTTTTAAGAATTAAAAACCAAATAAATGTGTATTCAGAAAATCAAAAACTGAATTAACCACCCACTGGCTTTCATTAAAGGAACCTCTAAATGTAATTAAGGAACCAAGGCAGTTGACTCCAAGAGTAAAAGCTGAGGTATAAGAAGTAATAATGAGAAAAAAATATTGGTAAGCATGGTAAATTGCTGAATCTAAATAAACATTTTCTGTGTAAAATAACATCTAATACAGGGGCTTATAAAAAGGACAGAAATAAAATACTGGGAAAAAATAGCAAGTAAATTGGGGGATAATAAGAAAGTATTCTAAGTGAATGTGGGTTAAATATTATGTTAGGACATTAAGTTACATATAAATATTTTAAATATCTAGGGTAAGCACTAAAAGTTAGAGTCTACAACAAGTATTAGTACAGAACTGAAAAAATAAATAGGAAAAAAAAATAAAATCCAAAATCAACCAGGAGTGAGGGTAGGGGTGGAGGGAGGCTTAAAAAATTGAAACAAATGGAAAAAAGTATTAAGACTAGAGTAAAATAAATCCAGGTATATCAATAATGACAATAAATATAAATGAACTAAACATCTGTTAAAAGACAGACATAGATGGATTGGAATTCTTTATCCAGATACATGCTTTTTAGAAGAGGTGCCTAAGGGAGTTCCCTGGTGGTGTAGTGGCTAAGCAGCGGCACTCTCAACACGGTGGCCTGGGTTCGATTCCCAGCCAGGGAACCACCCCCCCCAAAAAAAAATCAGCCTAGAAGAGGTGCCTAAGTGTATAAGGACACTGGAGGATTGAAAGCAAAGGAGAGGAACTCTAGGGGAACACTAACTGCAAGAATCCTGGTGTGGCTATGTTAATATTAATAGATTTAAAGTAAAACAACAACAACAAAAAAGCAGTACTAGGAATAAAGATTATTACTACATAATGGCAAAGGTTTAAATGACTCAGATACCAATCTAAACTTATACGGGATCTGACAAGTAAGTTAGTGAACTCATCCTAGAAAAAGTGCTATACACCTCATTGCTGAGTATCACTCTGGTCACCTTCAGAGTACTACCCTTGGGAAGCTATGTACCGATGCCTGCGCCTAGTCTACTCTTCAAAGCAGTTTTGGAACTCTTTTCCTGGAATGACCTTCAGAGCTGTCATCGTATTACCCTTGATGTCCTGAATGTCATTAAAATGTCTTCCTTTCAATATTTCTGTTATCTTTAGGGAAAGAAAAAATCATTGGGGTTCAGATCAGGTGAATAGAGAGGGGGTTCAAGTACAGTTATTTGTGTACTGATTAAAAACTCCCTCATAGATAGTGCTGTGTGAGCTGGTGCATTGTCATGATGCAAGAGCCATGAGTTGGTGAAAAGTTCAGGTCATTTTCATTTAACTTTTTCCACAGCCTTTTCAGAACTTCCAAATAGTAAACTTCGTTGACTGTACAGTTGATACAAATTCGTAATTAACAATCCTTCTTCTGATATCAAAAAAAGTTAGCAACATCGTTTTGACTCTTGATTTGGACTGATGGAAATATTTTGGTCAAGGAGAATTGGCTGACTTCCATTGTGCACTTAGACACTTTGTTTCAGGGTTGTATTGGTACATCCATGTTTCATCACTAGTGATAACATGCCTCAAAACATTGTCTTGCTTCTCCAAAAGGTCTTGGCAAACTTTGACTCTCCTTTGCTTTTGTTCATGGATGAGCTCCGTCAGGACCATTTCTGCACACACCTTTCTCATGCCAAGATTTTCAGTTAAGATTTTCCTGTTTCTCTGTCAATGTTTACTTGGTCTGCAATGCTTCTCACAGTCAGTGGATGATTTTGACACCCAATTTGCCAAATTTTTGCAATGTTTTCATCAGTTCTGCTTGTTATTGGCTGCCCTGACCTCTTTTCCTCAGTGACACTTTCTCTCCCCTCAGAAAAACGTTTAATCCATTTGTACACTGCCATTTTATTTATGGCATTATCCCCACAAACTTGGACTAACATGTCCCTGATTTCACTTTCACTCTTGGCAAGTTTAACAAGAAATTTAATGTTTGTTCATTGCTCTAATTCAAGCTCCAACATTCTCATGATGGTACACAGAAACACGCAACAGTAATGGACATTACTCAGCAAGACACCGCCACACGGTAGCATGCTGCACGTGAGACACTGATATACAAGGTTATGACACCTTACTGAGTTGTTTTTATAGTGCTGTCAACATGAGCACATGGTGGCAAGTTTTGAGAACTTACTTGTCAGACCTTGTATATGCCTAATAAAAGTGACTTCAAAAATTGATAGAAATACACAGAGAAATCGACAAATTCAGTATCATAATGAGAGGTTACAATTTTTAGATAGCTCAAACACCAAAAAACTAGTAAAGATCGAGATTATTTGAACAATACAGTTAACAAAGTTGACTTACTAGTCTATTATAGAGTTGTGTACCCAATAATTTAAAAATACACGTTCTTTTCAAATATACTTAGATCATTTACAGAGATTGGCCACTTACTATGCGTATTTTAATACATTTCAAATAATTGGTATTGTATCTGATCCATTATGAATAAAATATATATAAGAAAAATCCCCATTATTTGGAAATTCACAGGCACACGTATTTAAATATGGAGTAATGAAATCACAGTGGAAATTGGAATGTACTTTAAAAATGAACAAAAAGAAAACTACCACATACCGACACGTGTGGAATGCAGTGAAACCAATATTGTGAAAACCATTAATAGCTTTAATGTTTTATTAGGGAAAAAGCAAACTGATACATAAATATAAGAATGAAGGAGTAAGGAGAACAACAGAGCAGAGAGGAGGAGAAATAAAGCTAGAGTGACATTAATGAGAACTATGCGACACGGAAGTTCATCCAAGTCAAAGCTTTGGGGTTTTTTTTAAACTGACAAATTTCTGGTGAGACTTTTTTTTAATACAAAAAAACAGAAAAATTCAAACTATTAGAAATGATAAAAAGATATAAGCACAGATCAGCAGGTATTCAAATGCTAAGAAGAGAATGCCATGGAAACTTGTAGGCAGATAAATTTAAACAAAAACAATAAATGGACTGATTTCTAGGAAACCACAATTTACCAAACCAACATGAGAACTAAAAAACCTGAATAGTCCTATAATTATTGAAGATATTGAATTAGCATTTAAAATATTCCCCCTTATAATCACACACACATGCCACCCCAAAACCACCAAGCCCAAATGACTGCGGGAGTAACGTATCAGACTTTCTAAAGAACAGAAGGTAATATTCCCAAATCATTCTGTGAGGCCAATATAAAATGACACCAAAACCAGACAAGCATTACATATGGAAGGAGAAGTAGAGGCCATTCTCGCTTAACAAGTGTGGCTGTAAGAACCCTAAACAAAATATCGGTAAACCCGGTTTATCTGTGTGCAAGAAATATTACATCACACCAAACTGGCGTGTGCCTAGGAAAAGAAACTGATCTGATGTTAGCAAATGTATAATTATAATTGCCAGTTAAGATTAAAAAAGAAAAATCACCATTGTGTCAATAGTTGCAAAACCTAGAAAAAATTAAATAATTTATGCTTTAAAAAAAATAAAAACTCTTAGCAAACTAGAAAAACCAAGGTATTTCCTTAGCCTGATAAATGATAACTGTTAGAAACCTATAGCAAACATCATTTTAGCTAATGAAGTATTAGATACATTCACATTAAAATCAGGAGCCAGACAAAAAAAAGCCTAAAATCTTTGCTTCTCTTCAGCAGTCAACTGCAAGTCCTAGAAAATGCACAGAGAAAGGAAAAAGAAATCAAAGTTACATGAATTAAAAAGGAAGAAAGAAAGCTGTCATTATTTGCAGCTCCCCCCTCCCCCGCAAAAAGAGATCTACTGAATATAAGAAATGCTGAGTGTATCACAGTGGTTGATTATAGTCAATAAACAAGAATCATTCTCATTTCTATATAGCAGCAACAAACAGAAATACCATTTATATCAGGAATAAGCACTTTGTAATGTATCTTACAAAAGATGTGCAAAATCTGCTTGATTGCCATTGAAAAAGGCAGTCCATGCAGGTTATATATTCTCCAGCAGTTTACAAAGCAAGTAACAGTCTGGGTGCCTTGTGACCTGCAAACTATTGTAGTTATCAGTGTTACCAACAAGCAGGTCATAGTCATTATGTACACATTCTTGGAAAGACCCTTCTTTTAATTTGTGTTGGTTGGGTGCAAAGCACTGGAGTAAAAATTGTGTGGTCATGGGTTTCTTGATTAGTTTTCCAGTGGAAGAAGTGACTACTTCAGGTGAGAGTGGATTGTCTGATATCTGTTGTAACTGTCCTCATCATGCATGTAATGGTTTCTTCCAGAGATGTGTTACATCAGAATTTTGAGAGTTACAAGCCTGAGGTACAAGAGCTGATTTGTGTAGCTGATCGTTTGGGGTCACTGATGCAGTATGAAACACCTGGTTTCCTGCCAAACAAGAGAATACACAGAGGTATCTTGGAAATATTTCTGACAAAAGAGCAAAGGATGCTAACAGATGCTGTTCTTTTAGAAGAAAGCATTTATTGTGCTTACTCAGAATCTCCATGTGATCATAACAAATGTACAGATAACTTCATTCAGCTGAATTTTGAGAAAAGACTGTTTCCAGCCTTGGCTTGTGTGCTGTTGCTATGCTGTAGATGTAGAATATAGGTCTGAGGTCATTACCACAGACAACACAGCTCAGCCAAGGAGCCATCTCCTTGCTAAAAGTGTGAGGAGCTTCAGTAGGAGGCAGAGTTGGCTGGGGACGACTTTGGGGATGTCTCCTTTGATAGATCTTACTTTTACTAAGGCCATTGGAATTGTAATGTAACTCTTGTCTTGTTAAAACAAACCAATATTTGTGATTCTTTACTTTTGCAGACCCTTGAACGACATGGGTTTGAACATCTATGCATGTTCTTTTCAACAAATACAGGGTCTGGCAGAAGTAATGCCTGGATTTGAGTTACTATTTTATTACAAAATCATAACCATACATGCTTATGATTTTGTCATAAAAGATTGGGTAGAGATTACCAGCTCATAAAAAAGGGGCATTATTTGTGTAACCATAAGCATCTATGGTTATGAAACTATGTGTTACTCGACTGTTTATGTTATCAGTAAGGCTTTCAGTCAACAGTAGGTTATTAGTGGTTAGTTTTATGGGAAGTTAGAAGTTATACTTGGAGTTCCAACTGTGCAGGGGTCGGTGTCCCTAAACCGGTGCCCCATGTTCAGGGCTGACTACAGTAGCTCCAGACTTATCACTGAACTCGGTGAAAATGGGTCCCTGTCAGGACTACTTACAGACTCTGTTTTCTCAATATTCCTTTCTTTCAGCCATGGGTTTGGCAGCACTCGAGGTCATGCAAGCTGTACAGCGCACATGGACCAACTCGAAGGTCCGCATGAACGGGAAGACGCGGCTCATGCAATGGAGGGACATGTTTGACATCGCAGTGAAGTGGAGACGGTAACTGGCATTTAAGTGAAAGTAAACCGGAAGTCCAATCATTGCAAAGTAATGCAAGTCTCCTGTACTTAACAGGTTTCGAATCCTGTTTTATTTACTAGCAATAGGCCTTATAAGTTATTTTTCTCTCTAAAGTTTGTCAGAAATTTCTGACATCATTATTCTTTGAAATACACCCTACTACTATTTATGAAAAAGGAATTGGTTGTCACCTTGTTTCCACGCATGTTTTTAATGAAGTTTTAGGAAAGGCCATCTCTTTGAAAGACCATCTCATTCCCTGTGGTACCTTTGTGTGAACTTCCGAGTACGTCCCTTTAGTGTTGAAGAATGTGTCTGGCTAACCAGCCACAGTTTAGAGGGGGGACCATTGCTCGTTTCTGTGAGAAAAGCCTGCTGTACTCGGAAACCTGCACTCACTTCTTACTGGGCCCAGTTGGAACGTCTGTGTGGCATTTGCAGATTTGGGTTTTGTACATACAGATGTCATAGTCTGAGCAGTTGCTTCCTTCTCATTTTTGCAAAGACTTCTACATGTTTTATTTTTAATGCTTTTGAATATTTCTAGGTTGTATAAGGTCTTCATCTTTAACAAGCTCTGTTTTACAGGATTGCTGACCCAGACCAGCCTGTGCTGTGGTTAGATCAGATGCCTGCACGAAGCCTTAGCAGAGGTTTTAACAATCACATCAACTTAATCAGGTATGAACCTTCTGTGCATTTTTCCTGTTTTCATAGGAGTTTATTCTGAACAGACAGGTCACGGAGTTTACTCTGAACAGATGGGTCACCATGAGGGACCCATCACTCCTTTTGTGGTGACTTTTTGACAAGGGCCTGCACAGATGAGCTCCGGACCTGCAGTCTTGCCTGGTCAGCAGTAGAAGGAAGTGCAGGACCCACTGCGCTCCTTCTCCAGGCTCTTTTTCTGATGAGGAGCTCAAGTGCAGGGCAGAGTGCCAGACTTCTGCCCAGGATGTCAATCTTTAATGGGGCCTAAAGCATCATAGGAAGTGTTTAGATGTATAACATTGCATTTACCATAATATTCTGATAACATTGCTTAGCTGAAAGAGTTCTTTGAGAAGTCCTGTTGTGGTGGGAGAAAGCCTCTCAGTCCAACCCCCAACACACAAGGGGTTGGGATCAGTAACACCATCTGGGCCCTGAGCCACCTGCCCGGGAGGGCAAACCAGGTTAGCTGCAGGGCTTTGCTTTTGTCTGAGGCTCTGCAAGTTAGGGAAGAGGGTGTGTGTGTGTGTGTGTGTGTGTGTGTGTGTGTGTGAAGTTCTGGCTCTTGATCCCTCCCCTGTGTCGCCACCTGCTTTGATATTTGTCCAAATATCAAAGAGTATCAGCTTCAGGGGGACCCATTGAATTTTAGATAAAATTTGCTAATATGTTAGTTATGGTACATCTAAAATGTTTCTAGTTCCAGAAACCTGAATCAAGACAGTATTATTTTATACACTGTTGACATTTAAGTTTAATGTAAATGTCATTTATACATTTGCTTTTTTCAATTTCTAGTAAATCAATGTCCTTTTCCCTTGGGACTTGTATATTTCTGTTCCTTGTAGAATAGTTTGTGACACAAATAGATAAACTCAAGCAACTTTAGCTGAAGGCCCCTGTCCACATGCTGGGCTGTGTGGTAGTGATAAGGAAGTACTGCTAAGTCCCAACTTCAAAGGGCTCACAGCTTAGTGCAGAGGATAGACCAGAGAACGACTCCACAGTGTTCAGATACAGTGGCCATGTGTGCAGGATGCCAGGGGGACACAGAAAAGGGCACCCAGACCAGCCATCACGATGACTGAGCTGTTGGGAAGGTGGAAATCAGAGAGTGGGTGAGGCACGGACCCACAGTGAGTCAGGAAAGGCACGGTCAGGAAAGGACGACCAATTCGTTGTGACTGGTGACTCATTTGTAGTCAGCGGGGTACCAGCAATCAAGATGTGAAAGGCAGGCACAGACCAAAATAGAAATATTTTTTGTTCCCAAAGAATAAATAACTTTCGATTCCATGGCAGGGCATTCTTTTTCCTGAAGATGATGATGAGCTATTCAGAGATGGTAAGGAGAGGAGTGATGTGAGCACATTAGCACGATCAGGTGACCGTGATGGTAAAGAAAATGCTTAGATTGAGGTGAACAAGTACCAAGGTCCGGAAAGCTCTGTGGACATGAGTAGGAGGGACAAGGTGGATGTTGAGAAGGTAGAATGAGGAGTGCTGGTGGGTTAGACACAGGGCAGAGCGTGGAGCCACAGGGAGCCTTCCTGTCCCCGGTTCGTGGGTGTCCCAGTTGGCCAGGTAGCAACAAGATAAAAAAGTCAGTGGTCGCATTTGGGGGGTGGAGCTGGGAGAGTACGCAGGAGTGGTTTACTGTTTGAAGGTCATGGACTTGAGGTTTGGAGGTAGGGTAAGTCGGGTGTGTATGTCAGCATGTTCTCTGTATATGAAGTTCTGGGAGAGATTTTAAAAGTAGTAGGGTGGGCATAGAAATGTGGGGCAAATGATAGTTAGGGTGGGTAGCGGAGATGCAAACTGCTGGTCAGCTAGACAGCAGGAAGGAGGGCTAGCACAGGGTGCTGTCCGGAGAAGCGGGCGGGAGGGAAGGCACGTTGCTACAAAGCGAAGGGGTCCGAGGGAGGAAGCTGGCGTGCAAGGCTGAGCCTCCTGTGGAGTGCTGGCGCTGTTGTGGCGCCTCCCGGGCTGTGTTTAGTGCCTTTCCCACCAGATAAGTTCCAAGAGTGAATGAGCACTCTTGCACAACGTTTCTCTGTTCGTTGGTTGCAAACAAGTGAATTGCCCAAACTTCCTTGCTCCATACCTCTCAGCTCTCTTACTGCTCCTTTGAGTTAACTCGGAAATCAGGTGTTATTTGGAATGTATTTTGTGAAGACTCCTAATTTCTGTTTTCCTACAGGGGCCAAGTCATTAACATGAGGTACCTAGAATATTTTGAGAAAATTCTTCACTTTATTAAAGACAGAATTCTTGTTTATCATGGGTAAGCCTTTCATTTTCTTTTCTCATAGCAATGGATAGATTTCACACCTTTTACATTAGTTATATTTATGAAACTATTGACAGATGAAACAAAGTATATCAGATTTTTACGTGGTATTTTAATCACAAAGCCTTTCATGATCACTTATCAGCCTTCTTGTTAACAGCTTCACAGCACCCACATGAGTGTGTTTCATCTCACACACAATATTGTGACTTTTCTAGTTTCTTTCTTCTAAAAGATAGGCTGTTTCTTTGAATTTTTTTATGAAGGGTTTCAGTCTTAATGTTCATCCTCCCTCACCTGAACATGAGTTTGGTATAGCTGTAATAGCACACAGAGCACTGGAGCAAAATGAATTCTGAGTGGTTAATTATCACCAAGGAAGTATAAAACTGGTATAAAAACGTAGCAGGGTACTTTTGTTTGAGCAACTTTAGGGAAAAAAACAACCCCAAGAAACAAAAAACCAGTTCCTTCTGATTTCAGAGTTAGAATAGGAGGATCAGGTTTTATCACCAAACCCAGACCAGCACGTCTGTATGCAGATACTGGCCCCTCCATCCCTCCCTTGCGGACACCTGCCCCTCCATGCCTCCCCTGTGGACACCTGCCCCTCCATGCCTCCCCTGCGGACACCGGCCCCTCCATCCCTCCCCTGCGGACACCGGCCCCTCCATCCCTCCCCTGCGGACACCGGCCCCTCCATCCCTCCCCTGCGGACACCTGCCCCTCCATCCCTCCCTTGCGGACACCTGCCCCTCCATGCCTTCCTTGCGGATACCAGACCCTCCATCCCTCCCCTGCGGACACCGGCCACTCCATCCCTCATCTGCAGACACTGACTCTTCCATACCTCACCTTCTAGATGGGCTGCTGTTTCCCTGATTCTCATCTATAGCCCAGAACTCATCAGGATAAAACCATCCCAGGATTTAGAAACTTTAGTTGTGTCCCACCGTTTTGAACAGTGAGCTATTTGTAATTAAGGACCATTTATTCAAGTTAGAGGTAGCAGCAGAATTATTACATCTTTGTATTAATTTTAGTTTTTTTTCTCTCTTTCTCTCTTGCTAAGAGCTAATAATCCAAAAGGATTGTTGGAAGTTAGAGAAGCTCTGGAAAAGGTACACAAAGTAGAAGACCTTCTTCCAATTATGAAGGTAAATTTATCATCAAAATTGCAATACATGTTTTTAGGAAAAAAATAAAACCACAGTACTTTTTTAGTTGTTAAATGCCATGTTTATTAATATTATGCTATAAATGTTTTAGAATTTGTAAAGCATGCTACCTGAAAACACTAATATAGACACACTAAAACACAGGTATCAGACTCAAACATAAAAGCCAATCTGTAAGGAAACAGTTGATACAGAAATAGAAGAAAACGTAAAAATGTGCACAGTTAAAATCTGATTCCAGCCACAGTGGCCACAAGGACCTGGTACCTGACTGCCCTTCCCCACTGTGACAGTGATAAAACCGGACAAAACATAAGGCAGCTATTTTCAGGTACTGGACAAGACTTGAGAGATTCTTGATTGAAGGGGAACAGAGGTGAGCGCCATGCCCCGCCAGCTTCCTGCCTGGGATGTTTTACTAATCACTGAGCAGGCGGGCGGAGCCAAGCAGAGTCCTGCGAGCTGAGGGGCAGCCTCTGGTGTGTGAGTCAGCTGTTGGGGCTGCACCAGGAAGGAGCTGCGCAGAGCCGGGGTGCCCAGAGGCCATCCTGGACTGAGAGCTGACTGAGCATGTGCAGTGGGATTCGGCAAGGCCCCACGGGGAGTAGCTGCTGGGATGAAGCAGCATGGAACTTGCAGCGGTTTTGCTGCAGTTCTGGCCTCACCAGAATGGAGGCATGCCGTGAGCACCTTGGGCATTTCTTTAAGCCCTCAGAAAGGACACACTGTAGGGGTAAGACCACATTCTAGAGCAGGGCTGTCCAACCTTTTGGCTTCCCTGGGCCACATTGGAAGAAGAATTGTCTTGGACCTCACATAAAATACACAAACACTTAGGCGCTTAAAAAAAAAAAAAAAAGATGTTGCAAAAAAATCTCATAATGTTGTAAGAATTTGTGTTGCGTCACATTCAGAATTGAACCAGCCTGGGCCGCAAATTGGACATGCCTGCTCTAGAATAACGTCTATATCCCAGGACAATTTCTAAATAGATCACCCTAGCAAAGAATAAAACCAGGCCTAAAAGAAAATAGATCGATCTGCTACTGATTTGACTGCCTGCCTAAACAAAGTTCAATACCCTTTGCAAGGGTGTCCAAACTTTTGGCTTCCCTGGGCCACATTAGAAGAATTATCTTGGTATATAATATATCAACACTTAACGATCGCTGATGAGCTAAAAAAAAAGTTGCAAAAAAAGTCTCATAATGATTTAAGAAAGTTTATGAATTTCTCTTGGGCCACATTCAAAGCTGTCCGGGGCCACATGTAGCCAGAAGGGCACAGATTGGGTGAGCTTGCTTTAAAGGACAGCAACATATGTAATCTAGATTCCTTAATTGTTAGAGAAGTGAACAAGCAGGAAAATGTGATTTATAACCAAGAAAAGCACAGGAACAGATTCCCAGGTGATCCAGAAGTTGGAATTAGCTCTTTTAAAGCCTTCATCTGCTTCATAAATGTGTTTAAGAACTTGAAGGAAACCATGAACTCAATGATGGAGAATCTCAGCATAGCAATGGAAACTATAAAAAGAACCAAAAGAAAATTCTAGGACTCAAGTCAGTGGTCACACATGCAGATTGTTAATCAAATCACATAACACATTGTCTTTAATCTAGCAATAGGTTTACTTAGCAGGATGCTGGACAGAGAACAAGCCTGTGCAGTGTCCTCACTGTCATCACAAGGACCAGGAAGGAACCAGTGTGGCTTTCTAGCACCCCGCCCCTTCATTTGCATGGTGAGATGGAGTCAAAGTAGGTGCCCACACTCACAGAGGAGCCCCTGTGGTTTTGTGTGTGGCCAAGGGTTTGTGCCAGTTCATAGCTATCCTGGTTCAGAGGCTATCTTCCAGTCAGGGGGTTTCACAACAGTCTGCTGTCTCCAGGGAAGGCCAGCAATGGAGACTACTCAGTCATAAAAGGAAGATGAATACTGCTACATGCAACGAAAGGGGTGAACCTCCAAGACATGCTGAGCAAAGGAAGCCAGACACAACAGAGTGATTCCATTTGTAAGAAGACTTGACTGATCTATAGGCATCGGTATCAGAGCAGCAACTGCTTGTAAAGACTGGAGTTTACCTGAAAGGGGTGGGAGGAAGTTGTCCAGAATGATAGAAATGCACCCTATCTCAATTGCAGTGGTGGCTACATGGGTGAACACATTTGTTAAAACGCATATATATTGCATATATATTTTATATGCAATTAAAATATATATTGCATATATATTTTACTTCAGTAAGAAGTACATACTTTAATTTCCTGAGAGATTTGAGCCAGTATCATGAGAAAGAAAGAAAGAAAGAAAGAAAGAAAGAAGGATGCAATAGGAAAGAATTAATTAGAATTCTTATAATATTTTTAAAAATCTCAGCTAGACTAGCAGATTGAGGACAACTGAATATCAAATATATGAGCTGGAAGTTCAAACCAGTGAATTCTCCCAGACTACACTATGAAAGGACAAAGAAATATAAAATAGAAGATGTAGAATAGACCTATCTGATAGAAGTTTAGGAAGGAGAGAAGAAAGATAAAGGAGCAGAGCATTCAGTTGCAAAACAATAGAAGGAAAGGTTGCAGAGAGATGAAAAGGTTAGTGTCTACTAAACATTCAACTGGATGAATGTTCAAATACACCTAGCCATGTTCTGATAAAATTTTGGGACTTCAAGGTTAAAGAGAGTTCTTTAAAAAAATTGCACGTACAATTACCACATGACCCCACAATTTCACTTCTAGGTATATGTCCACAAGAATGAAAAGTGGGGACTTGTACACATTTGTACACCCATGTTCACAGCAGCATCATTCACAATGGCCAAGAGGTGGAAGGTGTCCATTGATGAAATAAGGAATAGGTAAAACGTGGTCCATCCACACAATGGAATATCATTCAGCCTTAACACGTAGGAAATTCTGACAGACACTACAACATAGATAAACCTTGAAAACATTAAGCCAGTCACAAAAGGACAGATACTGTATAACTCCACGTATGTGAGGTACCTAATGTAGTCAGATTCATGGTGACGGAAAGTATAATGGTGGTTGCCAGGGGCTGGGGGAAGGGAGAATGGGGTACGGGGTTTATTTGATGTGACGGAAAGGTTCTGTGGGTGGATGGTGGTGATGGTTGCATAACAGTGAGAACAATGACTCGTATACTTACAGTGGTTAAAATGGCAAACTTTATGTTGTGTGTATTTTAACACACACACACACACACACAGAAGGAGCAAAAGAGAGAGAGAGAATAAAGAGAGCATCTTAAAGCGTACAGAAAAGAAAAACACATTGAATCCTAAGAAAGGAGAATCCCACTAATGTCTGACTTCCATCCAGCAGTCATGGATTCTAGAAGACAGTGAATGGAAATTCATTTGAGCCAGCCGTATCAATGTTCAGGTGTGAGGGGTGAATAAAAACTGTTCTAAACATACAGTTACCCAAAAATTTCGTTAAGCCTAGGTCCTGTTTGTCAGCATGGTTCAAGGATGTAGGTACTCTGACAGGATGAACCCAGAGGAGAAGAAAACACAAGATATAAGAAATAGTGGTAAACAAATAAGCCAAGGAAATGAATTGTTAATGCATAATGTTAAAAAAATATAAATGCTGTCTGAAATTAAAATACCAGATAATGTCAGTATTAGAGGTAGAGGAAAGTAGAGGAAAGAAGTAAAAATGTTACTAAGGTATTTGTTTTTTTCAGTGAGAGAATATAATCACTGACTGACCCACAATATTGACAGAAAAATCTAAGTTTAAATATCTGTATTAAAAGTTAAAGAATAGAAATGGGATGTATAATCTTCTAAACCCCTAGAAAGTAGGAAAATGGAATAAAGAAAACAAAGTTCAACTAAACGCTTACACAAAGAGGAGGGATAAACATAGTGTACATAGAAAATGTATGTACGAGGGCTGAATGGAAAGTATCCAGCCACATAATACGAAAAATAGGCATTTATGGCTGGATTTTTTCTGGACAGCCCCCGTAATGGCAGTGACGTGATTCAACATGACATTAATAATCAATCCCCTTATTGAAACTTTTTAAAAGTCCAGCTGTATTCTGTTCACAGGAGACATAACAAAATGACATTTAAAAAGTTGAAGGGGAAGGTGTAGTGGGCAAGGGCTAATGAAAGGAGGAGTGGGTGTGGCACTGCCGTGTCGGGAACATTTGAATTCCGGGAGATGGACACTTCAGGGCATAGAAATTATATTGTTGGAAAGTATAATCTATCAAGAATTTATAATTTAATGAGCCTTTTCTCTACCTAGGAATGTTAACTACCCAAAAATGTGCCAACAGCGGGTAGATGTTATTTTTTTCAGTTAATGGCTTGAATTTTGCTGTAAAACTTGAATAAACGTTTTCCTTGTAGCTATAGTGGATAAGATTGATTTACAGCAAGTAAAACTTAAGAAATTTATGTCAATGACCAAAGTGTATCCATTTCTGAGGAGTAACCAGGAAGCATAATGTCAGGAACGCTGGGCTGGGGCAGGTCTTTTCCCGGCTGGGTCCCAGGCTCTTGTCTGCTGAGGAGCAGAGAGCTGCAGACCTACCTGGGGGTCATTGTGAGGGTCTGCTGAGCGGATGAGTGGTTCTCAATGTCCTCAGACCTACTGCATTAACTCAGTAAATGTGTTCATGTGCCCCCTTACACACTATGAAATTCATGGAGAATATACCCTACTTAAACTCTTTCAGAAGTGGACATAGTGCTGTAAAGGTGTTCTACAGTGTAGTTAGTTTGTGGCAGAACAGCAAGCACTTGTGTATTGTCACCATTAGGGCCTGTCTCCATGAGAAGCCATGGAGAGTTAGGGAGCCAATTCTTGTACCTGTCTGTAAAATCACAGTGACAGTGACAGCTGCAAGTGCAGCCCGTACCTGTGTTACTTGGTGACACGGGTATATGAACTGTGATGCCATCGGTCACGTGGTTTTCTGGCATAGTAAACCATGCTTAAAGTTCCAAACAATGTATAACACACTCTTTCCTCAATTTACATGCTTTCTGCATTCCTGGAAAGTTTAGTATGTATTAAAACTATGTAACAGAGATTCAGTGTGTAAATGTAGAAGTCCGGTTCCAGACCCAGGTAATTATTAAGCTGTAGACAGGTTCTTTGTCTGCATGAAAGCCCAGGGGGCATTTGAAGGCATGCATAACGTGTGACTCTCCATTCACTGGGGGGCATCAAGGGGTCGCAGTCCTCAACCACCCAATCACTGTAGTACCAGATTCGTGAATTCCCCCAGCGCCCCGCAGAGGGCAGAATGGCTCCAGGGAGGGCTGCTGGGAGGCACCAGCAGTTTTTCATCTGAAGCTTTCCTGTGGTGTTTTAGGCATTTGAATTTACCCTATCAGGCAGAATGCAAAATCAGCTTGGGGAGATTTTAATAGCTTAAAATGAAAGGCTTCATGGACCACAGCCCCTGGGTGCCGCTGATAACGTGAATTTTCTTTTTCCCTGAAAGCAGTTTAATACTAAAACGAAAGATGGGTTCACTGTGAATACCAAAGTCCCCAGCCTCAAAGAGCAAGGGAAGGAATACGATGGGTTCACGATCACCATCACGGGAGACAAGTATGTATGCTTCCTGAGCGCGGCTCTAGGGCTCTAGTCAGGGCACCAGGGTGCCTGTGCTCTGCGCGTTGCAGGCAGGTAGTGGGGGGCCCACCACCCGGGGCTGTCACTTTATACGGAAGTGACAATGACCAAGGCCCCGTGTGTAGTTACAGCCTGTTATTTTTTTTAACGTGTCATTTAGAGTATTACACCAGCAGATACCCTTTCCTGGTGATGCTAAATTTAACAACTTTCTGGTTGTTAAGTGTAGTATCTGATGTGGTTTGTGGAAAATAGTCTTCTGAAGTTCATTGTGGAGAAGACTTTTCCTCAGCTGTCTGTGTTTCACCCCCTGCCCCGCTCGTCTGGGGCTCTAACCCCTCATGTAGACTCACGCTGGGTGTCCGTAGCCCATCTCCTGGTGGCTTCCCAGTTCTTCACCCAGGTCCTAAAGCTCCACTCCATTGGGCATTCCCCTAGCTCCAAAAATCACTTCCAGTGCATACCCTGCCATTGCCTATTGGTACCAAAACCAGCGTCCCACCATGCAGTTGAGGTCTTCCAGAACATGGCCTTGAATGATGCTTCTGGTCCATCTGAACTGTTTTCTCTCAGAACGTGGCCTGCTAATTCAGCTGGACCGCTTGTTCCCTGAGGTCACCTCTGAGCATGTCACTCACATCCTGATCTCCACGACCCAAGTTCAGACCCCTTCTTTCATGAAGCATTCCTTGTTTTCTTCCATAGCTTTCAAGTGAGATCTGACCTCCCTCTCGTGAACTGTGGTGAACTGTGTTACAGCCCTGAGCATAGTTGCATAGTAACCTGTGGCCTCATTTCTACCTCCTTCAGCTGCTGTGTTCACTATAGGACCTAAGACTGTGTTCAGCATTTTTGCTACTGGTGTTGTATGGTAAACACCTGTTGTCTCGAAGTCATATCTTCCACAGAGCCTCGCATAGAGCTCAGCAGGCAGCAGAGGCTTAAACAAAAGTCCCTGAACTTTCTGGACTAGTTCTTGCTCCTGATCTCCAGTCATAATGGTGTGGCTGTCTGATAAAATACTCACTAGCCATGCAAATGCATTATTTTCTTTGTGTAGTTTCTTCCTGTATTCGCTTGAGCTCATATAATAAGTACATATGGTTAGACTGAGCAAAGTATCATAGCTTGTGAAAAAAACTGCACACTTAAGGAGCATGCTTCACTGTCCATGGCTAGCAGCATGGGGTCTGTTCTCAGGTATGCCCTGTGCCACGTCAGCAGACCTTTGCTTCACTTTCTTAATTTCAGTTTGTCTCTCTGAATTGTATAATGCCTTTGACACACTTTCTTGTATGCTTAGGATTGGCAACATACTATTTTCTGTGGAAACTCAAACCACAGAAGAAAGAACACAATTATATCATGCTGAAATAGACGCACTTTATAAGGATCTAACAGCGAAAGGAAAAGTACTCATCCTGTCATCAGAATTTGGGGTAAGTGTCGTTTGTTTCCATTTTATCCATGCTTTCTATGTTTCTTTGTTAACTTTGTAAAGCCTCTATCCTTTCATTGGGATTATACACTTTATCCTTGAAATCAGCTTAAACTGACCTATAAATATTTCTTTTTTAATATTCTTACAGAAGCAGTTCCCATATTTATTAACTACAGTAATTGAGGGGAAACGTTTCATTTATTACTTACTGTATATGATCATAAGTTTAGGCTTTGTTTGTTGCCCACCCCAACTCAGGGCTGGTTCCTTGGAGGCAGGATTAACATATCAACTTTGTGGCTGCAGCTGCCACTATGACACGAGTATAGTGGGCATGCCATCTGCATTCTGGAGTCGGGGCCCAGAGGCTAGGATGTCACCTTATTTCTCTTGCATTTAATTAGTTCATACATATAATTAAGTGTCTAAGTTTTTATACATAATTAAGCATATTTACCACCTAAATTTCAGTCCAGAGTCTTTTGGGATAGGGAGGCTTGTAAAAATTATATTTAATGTTAATCAGTTTTGGTTTATTTTAATCTCAATATATATTTGACATCACATTAAAGGAGACAGAGATTTTTATATTTTTCAGAAAAGTTGACAGTTTTAAAAACAGCTGGGAAAATATTGTTTTAAACTGGAACATGTATATTCCCCTTCATTAGAAAAAAATGGTATATCGCTTCTCGGCCTTTTGGCTAAGATCAAGTGTAGTATCTGTTCTTATCAGAAAAAAATGGTACGGAAGAGTCTAAAACATTCAAGAACGTGAGAAGTAGGTTCTTGTAGGAGAGGATTTAAATAATCCTTGATATAAAGGATTCGTATGTGGCTCACCTAATAAAAACCTGGTTTGTAGTCTAGTATTTAAGTTTACAAGCACGTTTCTTTTTTTTTCTAGGAGGCCGATGCAGTTTGTAACTTAATCTTATCCTTAGTTTATTACTTTTATAATTTAATGCCACTCTCGCGAGGATCCAGGTGAGTGACACCGTATAATTGAAAAGTTCTTCCGTTGAAAAACATGGTACTTTGCTTATATTTCCTGTTGTGGGTGTGGGTACAAAAGTAACCCAAACAATGAGGAGAAGCCCCTTTCTAACTCTGTGCCTACTTCCGGCTTTCCTCCGCCCTTGTCTGTGCCCTACAGTTCTGTATGCCTGTTGGCCTGAGTGCAGACACGGTGGCATCACGCGCAGCAGTGCCAGTCCATATCCTGCCCTGGTTTGCCTTGGCACAGTCACCTCCCCCCAGCCTGCCCCCTCTGTACCCTGTGGAACTCCCAAGGGTCCTTCCTCACCTGCAGTGTCCCCACACGTGCTTCCCTCCACGCCAGCCCATTTCCCAGCCTCCTCTGCTTCCTTTGCCCTGCCCTGGGCCTGTGGAGATCTGCCCTGGGAGGCCCCCCGGGAAGGCCTCACTTTCTTTGGTGTCTGCGCCTTGCATGGGGGGCATTCTCTGCCAGCTCGCGTGCTGGCTGTCTCCCCAGCCAGGCTGCTCCCTCTCAGGCCAGGGCCTCGTCTTAGTTATTTCGTCCCACGGCACCTTGCACAGGGGCACATGGTTGGTGTGTAATGAAGATGTTCAGAATCAAAAGTGAGCCTGTTATGTGCCAGGAAGGAAACCGATACAACCTATTGGTTTTCCAACCAGTCTGTTAGTGCATTCTGCTTTCCTTTAGGGGCCAAAGTTTTTAGTGCGTAAACAATAAGATCAATATGTTTGTATTTACAAAGTGTACTGTACATAGGCCTTTTAAAGCCAAGCCCCGTGAAGTTGTTAAAAATGTAAGCAGGCACGTTTCCTAATTCGTTTCACAAGAATTGAAAAACCAAGTGGAAAGAAATGTCCTAATTAAATGAAGCACTTTTTTTTTTTTTCTGGGAAAAAGAAAATTCTTGGTCACTTTTACCCTTAAATTCATGAACCAGTAAATATTTTTCTTAGTAAATTAGTAAATAGTTTTTAAAGCAAATGGAAAAATATTTTTATGTGTAATGCCCAAAGAATTTGTAAAAGACATAAAATTTCATCTTTTGCAATGGGAACTCCACGGCAAGCTCTAACCTGGTAACTGTCTGTAGACTGATGACGTGTAATTGCTCATTTGAACAGTGTGATCGCTTACTCGGTGATCGTGGGAGCACTGATGGCAAGTGGGAAAGAAGTCGCAGGAAAAATCCCCAAAGGGAAGGTATGCTGGAACTGAAAGGGAAGATGGTTGGTTTTGTTGAAATCCCAGCCTGTGGGTTTTTGTGTTAAGATACATGAATTAAACAGATCTGAAAGCGAGCCTTTCTCCTTATATAATCACATTCCTACATTTCTTTCTTTTTCAGTTAGTTGACTTTGAAGCTATGACAGCCCCTGGTTCAGAGGCCTTCAGCAAAATAGCTAAAAGCTGGATGAACTTGAAAAGGTAACTACTTGATACGGTCAACACAAGAGGGAGAAGAGGCCTCCTGCCCATGTGGAGCTGTTTGAAACTGGAAGTGGACTCATTTTGATGAGTTACTATTATACGATGAATTTAATCAATTATTTTTCAAGGTTGAAAGGTGTTGCTGTTGTATAGGACCCCTGCAAGGGTGAAAGTAGGGACAAAAATGAACAATAAGTGAAAAATAAGAAGCTAGTTGAAAGGTACAGGTGTCTTATTTATATAATCAGATACTCATTTCTCTTGGCTAATTTCCCTTTATCCCAAACTCTTAGGTTCAGTATCAGGAGTAGATTTGGAAACTGAGCTGAACCCATTTCAGACTCACTCTAAGTGGCAGAACTTCACCTGTTCTGCTGCATTTTTCCTGCACTCTAGAGTCTGAGGAAGTGGTAGTTTATTCTCAGTTTGGTGAATATTGTGAGTCAGTAAACACTAGCCAGAAATTACCCCTGACGGTTACTGTGGGAGGAGGCCAGCAGACTCTGGTCTTTCTGGCTCTGGCCTCCAGAAGCACTCCAGGGGGCAGGGTGTAAATCTGGGGAGACACGAAGCTCGCGGGTGCTGTCACGGTTAATCCAGAGCAGGCGTGGCACTGCGGGACCTTACCTGTTCTCGCGCCATCTCCATGTTCTGCACCGTAACCACCGCCGAATTTGCCTTTCACACCTATTGGACGTAGCCAGGACTCCAAAAATTGCTGGGGAATTTGTACTCTGTTTAAAACAGAGACATTCATGTCTGCTGTACACTGTTGTTCAATCTGTAACTATTCCATTAGCTTTGTAATGAAAACTTCTAACACCTTTTCCAGTATATTCTTGTTTCAGGTTGACTATTTGCCACATGTTTTAGTAATATGACCATAAGGTCAGAGATCTCCTGTTTCTTACATAATTTTACAATGTTAATCTTTCAATAGTTCTTAAGGAAAGAATAGCACTACCTTACATTTCACGGCGTTATCTTATGGGTTATCTCATTCCACACTCACCGTGTGGGGTGAGGGAAATGGAGTAGAGCTTAGAGAAATGACTGGCGCTAATAAAAAGTGAGGCAGGACCAGAAACCTGTGACTTCTGCGGCCACGTCGGGCATGCATACCACTGGGGCATGTATGTATCACGATCATGTGCAGATCAGAGTCTAATTTCTTCTCCCAAAGACTCTCGCTGGCTTATAGCATGAGCCTACCGATACCCCAGCCATCGCTGGGAAGACTCTGTTCTGTTCCCAGCTCCTCCTCACTTTTGTGATAATTGTCTGACATGATATATGTGTGTGTGTGTGTGGGGGGGGGGGGTTCCCAGGTGAATATTGTAATAGGAATAAATATGGCATAAGCTTTGCCCTTTATTGTAAAATTGTGCTAATACTCACACCCCGTCTTTGTGCTTTTCTTTTTCAGTATCTCACCTTCTTATAAGACTCTTCCGTCAGTATCCGAGACGTTCCCAACGTTACGATTGATGATTGAGGTGCTAAACACTGACCCCTCTCCACGTTGTCTTAAGAAACTCTAGTTACGCTGTGGTATTTATACAAGTAAAGGGCCGGACCTCTTGCTTCTTAAGTTATTTTTTAAAACATGGAATTATAAAGAAATTAGGTCCTTTATTACTTTTGATACCGATTTTTGATAGGAATTGAATACTTGAAATCATTTTCTTTACTTTCTGAACCGTAACAGAAATCATGAAAGAGGGTTTTTTTGGGGGAAAGAAAGCTATAATGTCTGGAAGAGAAAGTGTGTGTATTAGCCAGTGGTCTGCTGGTTTCCACTGACAACGTCATACAGCTCCTTACTTCAAAAACCAAAACTTAGTAATTAAAAGGAACAAAACCACAACAAAACAGGAGTGTTTTCATTCCCTGAAAGATTTGTATATTTTCAAAGACTTTCTTTTGATGCACATTGTGACAGGGCGTCTTGTTTTCATCTCGCATGGTCTTTGTGTGTGGGTTCTCTTGCTTTCTTTGAACTATGAGAGATTCGTGGGCCACCAATGTGCCCAGGGCTCACAGCCAGGGACACTGCTAAATGACACAGACAGCATGTGCCAGTGACCCAAACACTGACTTGTTGAACCAAGGTTTTTTTTCTCTTTGTTGGAAAAAATAAACAGGTGATTTCTCTGAATCACCAGTTTTTGACACTGGATTATGTATGTTTTTATTTGGTGAATTAGTTTTACTTTCGGGTATAAGAACATTCAGAAAATTACTGATTTTTTTTTTTTCAGACAGAGTAAATGTCCATGAGTAAAATGGGTTCATTAAACTACTGCCATTTGCAAATCGTTTTCCTTTCTCTTTGATTTTTGTTCAAGAGTTAAACTGTTGACTGCTTCCGCCTTTCATGAGAGGAGCACAGCGCGCCTCTGGGTGTCTGTGCTCCTGGGCGATTTAGTATCGCTGACACCAGCCAAGGGTCTGCCCAAGGGTCTGCAAGGCTCGGCAGGATGCAGCTGCTTAATTTGGTGGGGCTTGCCCTGTGCATAAATGCCATTCTGGGTCCTGATGTGGGCTCCAAAACAGCCACCGAGATGTGGCTCGTGCTCTCATCCTGTCCGGTAGCCACTGAAGGGGGCGGGGGGGGAATAGAACTTTCTGCCATGATGGAAGTGTTCTGTTTCTGCCCTGAAAACAGAGACAGCCCCTCCACACATGTGTGTCAGAAATGGGAGTGTGTGTCCTGTGGTCTGCAAGAGTCTGGGTTTTGAGGGGTTTAGGGTAAAAATTAGAGTTTGGTGGCAGCACCAGGAGACAGATGGGAGAGAAGAAAGAATCTGCAGCAGCAGCTTGAGAAATCTGTCACAAGTTGCAGGGGCCCAGGTTAGGCTCCGGGTCTGCATTTTCACCAGTACCCAGGTGACTGACACACAGGTGGTCTTGGAACCATGCCTGGGAAATGCCAAACTAGGATGTCCCCAAAATCTACCTGGCTGCTTCGAGGCTCCCCCGCACTGCCACGTGAAACCAAGCCGCTCCGCCGCCGGTGCCCTCCGCCCTGGTCAGGCCGGCGGAGGTTCAGGCCACACCGCCTGCTCACCCTGCAGCATCTTCTGCCGCTGGGCTCCTGTGCCTGGTGGGGCCGCCGGGCCTCCACACCAACGCCTGCCTGTTCCGCCGCCTGTTTCCAGTGGGCCAGCCTGTGCGCACAGCAGCACCCTCAGCTGCCCCGTGGACCCGCTGAGCTGCCCCGCACTGCGGAGGCTCCCTGCCAGCCGTCGCCCCGCCCTGTTCTCAGGTGCCAGGCTGAGCGTGGGCCTTCTCTGTGACACGTGCTGCCATCTTTCCCAGGGGGACCATAACAGAGGCTTCCCGCTGGGCTGAGCAGGCTTTTGGAGCTGGGATGTGAACCTCCACGGTCTGCTGCAGAGCTCATGCCTCACCACCTTCAGCAGCTGTGTCGACCAGTAACTGCGACTGAGTGAGAGGCGCGCTGTGCCGGCTGAGCGGGGCACTGGCGCCTGCGGTGCCTCCTGGGGAGAGGCTCGCGGTCCGGTTCACCGAGACACCCGCACGCAGAGGGCGCTCTTCTCCCGAGTACAGGCAAATGACACGCCACACCCTGATGGAAACTTCTAGTGTCAGTTTACTTTCTCTAATTTGATGTTGGACCCTTATAAATACGCCAGTTCTAGGGCCTGGGGGAAAGGCGCCCACCAGCTTGCTAACTTCAGACGTTAGAGAGACTATTTGTAAAAGGGGGGCGGTTCTTGCCGGGTGTCACTTGGCAGATACCTAAGGGGCTAATGAGCTGCAGAGGGTCTTCCTTTTATTTATTTATTTATTTATTTATTTGGTAAATAAAGAATCTGTTTAATTTTAAAGCAAGTATTCATTTCAAGAGATATTCTGAAAGAAATGAGTAAGTCTCAAAGGGAAATGGGAATGAGCAACGAAAATTAAACAAGTAAAACACAGAACACTTGGTATTTAAGCATTTAAAAGTAGAAGTGAATGGGAGAGTCACTTTGTGGGTTATATAAACGTCTGGCCACTGAGCTGTGCACCCAAAATCAATGATGCTGAGTGTCGGCTGTAATTGAAAATTCTAAAAACAGGAACCTCTCCTTTTAAAACGAGTATGAGGAAAGCGGCCTGGGTTGCGTGGTCCAGCCAGACCCGGCTTAGGCACAAGGTCCCTCCCTCACCTTTCTTTCCTCTGTGTGCCCAGCTACTAAACCAACTGCTGGTTAGAAATCCTGACAGCCAGCTGGCGACTGAATAAAAGAGCAAGTCACGGGAGGTCTGAGCAGGACTCGTGAACAATGGGGCAGTGACATCTGTGCTCCATACTGTGGGTGTGGCCACGCTCTGCAGAAACCAGTGCCAGTGTTATTGTGTCCAGTGCTGCTTTGGAGAGACCCCGTACCAGGAAGTGAGGGCTTAACATGTAGCACAAAAATGAGCTTAGGTGGCAGCAACAGACCCCTGTGTTTTCTGCCTCTTGGCGAATGGGCTTGGATTGCTGCAATTTGCAGGAACGGTTCTGTTTTAAATTAGTTGGGAAAACTTCCCTAGCCTCAGCCTTTGAAAAGGAAAATTCCTTGTACTCCGAGCCCTGTGCCTCCGCATGTCGACTGTGATTACAGCATGCACCCTGAATGCAAGCTACGGTTCCGTCGATTCCTTTGCAAATGGATGTACTCGCCTCATTTCCTGTGGCAGTTCTTAATATTAAATGCCAACTAGCTTCCTGGCAAGAGCCCCTGCACCCAAATTCAAGGGACGTCCAGTGTAGCTGTGACTTTTCTGGAGGAAAATTTTGTTCTTTCTCAAGATTTCTTTGGCTGTCTGAGGTCTTTTGTGGTTCCATATACATTTTAGGATTAGTTGTTCTAATTCTGAGAGGGGTGCCATTGGTATTTTACTAGAAATTGCGTTGAATCTGTATATTGCTTTAAGTCAGGCATGTCCAACCTGCGGCCCAGGATGGCTTTACGTGCGGCCCAACACAAATTCTTAAATCATGAGTTTTGGGGGGTTTTTTGCAACTGTCATTAGTGTTAGTGTGTTTCATGTGTGGCCCAAGACAATTCTTCTTCCAGTGTGGCCCAGGGAAGCCAAAAGGTTGGACACCGCTGCTGTTAGTAGTAAGAACATTTTAACCCATCAATCCTTCCCTTTATGAACGATGACACACAGAAAGCTTGGCTTTTGCTTTTTCTGCCTCTGGTTTACAGGAGAGGGTAGAGATTGTGCAACAGTTGATTCTGCCCAGCTATTGCTTACTGATGTAGGAACATAACTACATTTCTGAAATGTAGCTTTCATGAACCCTCAGGTCTCTATTTCATGGTGTTTTCAAAACATCAGCGCTTAATCAGAGCCCTCTATTTCTGGGGGTTCACCCAACAATCCTTCTAGGCACCACAGGGAGTTCACACTGGCTTAGTGGAGGGCGATGGCCTGTAGGTGCCGGATGGAGAGGAGGTGATGGGAGGAGGCGGGGGCACCTCCTCTGGACTGCCTGCCCGCAGGTGGGCATGCAGCCACCGTGGAACCACTGTGGCTCCTTGGAGTCTCTCGGCTGTTATTGGGGCCCCTTGGCTGTTGTCCTCATGCAGCAGTCAACGCCTGCACCGTGCTTCCTACTGTGCCAGTGGCTGTGGCTGCTGCAGTCCCCACAGTTCAGAGGAGAGGGGACATGAGGAAGGTCCCTGGGATGGCATTTAAAACAAACTCACAAGAACTAGGAGAATTGGCACAGGTGGACCCAAGGAAGAACAGCTTTCTAACCAAATGGACCTAAGGGCACAGAGGATGGTCATACCTGTCTGAGACTTTGGTGACATGCTGGGAGGGAGGAAGGGACAGAGGGAGGGAGGGAGGCCAGTGAAGGCCAGAGGGAGCCTAGGCCTAATGTGGTGACAAGGAGACACCCAACTAGAGGGCTTGTGAGGAAGGAGGAGGCTGACAGAGGGATGCAGGGTGATCTGGAGGGACTGGCCTGAGGTAGACAGGTGTCGAGTTCACTGATACCACACAGATTGCATATTTTCAGTGTTCAGTAGCATCTCACTCTCTGGAGATGTAAATGGCTCACAGCACTTGACAATTTTAATGTTATCTGTTACCAAAAGGATATTTTCACAGAAATTTAAAAAATAAAGTGCAATTTTAGAAACTTAACAGACAACTGTTCTCATTTTTGCATAATTGTTTGATCCTTCATAGCATCTTGGTATTTTGATGGCATTTCAGGTTAAAACGATTCAAGGATGTAGATAAATCCAAGCAGTAACACTAGAGTGCAAATATTATGATCCCTGAAAGTTGGTTTTTATAATTGCATAGTTTTACCCAAGTCCCTGAGCTTGGTTGATGATAGAGGTAAAGGAACAAAGAGACTTCTGTCCCCTTCAAGCACAGAGCTCTGGTGTATCCCACCGAACTCCCCAGGAAGCCAGGGTGGCCATCACAGATCTCAAAGGGGTGACATTCACACGCCAAGAGTCAGGAGCCCATGTACCAAACATCGGGGCAGCCTGGAGAGAAGAACTGAGGGAAGAAAACCATTCCACATCTGGGGGTGTTTAGAAGTCGACAAGAGACGGTTCAGAGGAGGCGAGAATTCCCTTTACTTCTCAGTGCATCAGTGCCACATACTTGATAGCCTCCTCCCCACCACACAGTTTTATCTCCCTAGTCCTCTTTCTCTCTAACTACATTTATACACTCTTATTAAAACAAAGATTTTCCATGAAACTGAAGCCATGTCCGTGCTGTCTTAGTTCAGGCTGCTATAACGAAAATACCACAGCCTGCTGGCTGAAACAACCAACATTTACTGCTCACAGTTTTGGAAACGGGAAGTCCAAGATCTCAGGGCTGGCAGATCCTGTGTCTGCTGCAGCCACTTCCCGGGCTGCAGGTGGCCCTTCTCCAGTGACCTCACATGTGGAGAGCAGTGTGAGAGACAGCACTATCAGGGCACTATCCCATCCCGGAGGCTCCACCCTCATGAACGCCTCACCTGCCTAAGGCCCCACCTCCTAACACCGTCACATCGGGGAGTAGTATTCACCATGTGGATTTGGGGGACGCAACACCCATCTGTCACACACATGTATAATGCCCCAGATGCTGGCATTGTTCTTCCCAGGACACCAAAGTCTAGCCGAGGTCAAACCGTAAAGGAGCCGGGCTGTCTCGTTTGGGCCTCTGCCCCTTCTGGGTGCCTGTGATTGTGAGGGCGTCATGGAGGGGGAGGCATTTGAGCCAGGTCTTAGGGATGGGGGTCCTACATTTGAAGACAGAATTTCAGGTGAAGGGGAAAGTGAGTGAACAACTGTTTCTAGACTCGCTTATATTCCTACAGAGGCCTTTCTAAATGTAAACATTCAGGCGCACATTTTTGCTGCTTTCAAGAAGCAGCTTAGCATTTGCGCAGAGCAGCTAAGCCGATCATCTTTGCTACAGAAAGTATGATGTCAATGGAGGGAAGGGCCAGTTTTGAGCCTCAAGTGAGTCATGCGGCTGTGTGCAGAGAAGGCGATTCCGCTCCTGGAAGCGCAGGAGCTCGGTGACAGACCACGCTTGTCACGGTGAGAGCTCGCCCTGCAATTGCTCTCCCAACCCCTCAAACTCGCCAAAGCACATTTTCTGCCAACAGTGGGCTTGTGAAATCACCCCGTCTTTCCCTCCTTTCTCCGGTGTTGCTCATGAGCACCGTGTGCCGCCTGGTCTTCTCACTAATGCAGGTTCACTTGTGTGGGCGCCCTTCCCGGGCGTGGGGGGTGCACTCGTCCGCGGGCGCCCTCCCCGGGCGTGGGGGGTGCACTCGTCCGCGGGCGCCCTCCCCGGGCGTGGGGGCGGGGACGCCGAGCAGACACGCTCACGGCCGCATCTGGAATAAGCAGGAACAGATGTGGGCGTGAATCATCGTCCTCCCGGGCCCGCCTGCCTCAGAGCGGAACGTGGCGGTAAGGAGCCGGCTTTACCCACCAGCAGACAGCCCTGCCATGCCACCAAACGACGGCCTTCCCGACACCGTCATCCGTTTGCCACAGTGCCTGGAATTTCAGTGTCACTTCCAGGAGCTGGCTTGCCTGGTGTTCGAGCTAGTCACTGGCTCTGAGAAGTGAGGCCGAATCGCTTGCTCTGCGGTTTGGGGCCCTCACTGGGTATGTCATGGGGAGTGGGCTCACAGGCTGTTTGGGACAACAACTTCAGCAGACATTTGTCCTCTGTGGTGGGCGGGTGCAAGATGATAGCACCCCACTTCGGTGCACCCCATTTCTTGCCTCCTTGAATCTTGTCAAGCCCTAGTGCACTCTTCAACTATGTGGTGGGCCTTGTTTTCGTGTCTCTCTCAGTAGATTTTTTAAAACGGGGTGACCCAGATAGGAGGTTCTATGGCAGCAGATATGTAAGGGACGTGCAGGTCATCATCTTGGGTATTCAATTATTATTTTTTTTGTGTGTGTGATAAACTCTCACTTTATTATTATTTTTTAAAATTCATTTTTATTGTTAGACTTATTGGGGTGATATCTGTTAGCAAGGATTACATAGGTCTCAGGCATACAATTCTACAGTGCATTGTCAACTTGTTGTATAATAAGTTCACCACCTAATGTGACTTTTCTTTCCATCACCTTATATTAAGCTTCCCCCCTCCTCTCCCACCCCCTCCCCTTTCTCCCCTCCCTATCCTACTCGTCCCCAAATAAACATTAAACAATTGATTGTGTCCATGGGTTATTTGTTTCTTCATTTCTTTTATTTTTTAATTCATTTTTATTGTTAGACTTACTGGGGTGACATCTGTTAGCAAGGATTACATAGGTTTCAGGCATACAGTTCTACAGTGCATTGTCAGCTTGTTGTGTAATAAGTTCACCACCTAATGTGACTTCTCTTTCCATCACCTTATATTTAGCTTCCCCCCTCCTCTGGGTATTCAATTATTATACTGAAAAATTAGTGCTACGTTTCACCAAGTAATTGGGAGCTTTAATAAATTATAGCCATAAACCCAGTTTCTTATTAATATACCAGTAATTAACCTTCAACACATAAAATAATGTGAGAGATTTAACAAAGGGCAAAGAAAACTGTTCTGTGAATCTCAGCCCCATCGCAGGCTGTGAGGGGTGGTGAGGGATAATCACAGGTGAGTTTTCCCTGTTTCCTTGTCCGGAAAGAGGAGATAATAATGCAAACTCTGTAACATCAGTCATTCATTCTTTCATCATTCATTCAAAAAAAAAAAAAATCATTGAGCCCTTTTCTGAATCAGGCATTCTTGTTCCCAACAGTCAACAAGATAAAGTTCTCTCTATTGTGGACTTTATATGCTCCTGGGCACTCGAGGACATTTCTGAGAAAAATAACAGAAACGGCACTTGTAAAGGAAGAAGGCCCCAGTTCAAGACACCAGAGACGGCTCCATCCTTACTTAAAGCGTTAGTTGCCCTGTGTCCCTAATTTCTCAGAAAAGCATTTCAGAACCAATGCCACTGTCAGGTCGCGGGAAGCTGACCGTTCATGGAATACCGATCACCTAGCACCCACAGACCTAGTAAGAGTAACCCCGTATTCTCTGCCTCACACCCTTTTCTCTCCTTTCCCCGGAGTACTTGATGGGGAATGGCAAATGCCTCAATGAAATGTTGACGAGTAAGGGAAGGCTTTTGGGACCCCTATGTGGTTTTTATTAAAACATTTCCGAGTGGGGGACCACATGCCAGCCTCTTCACTTTGTGAACAGAGTCCACTGGCTACACCCAAGAATCTGGCTGTCTCCATCCAAATTCTTGCATAAGAAGATGCAGTTAACCTAAAAATAAAAGGCCAGCATGAGAGGTAACAAACATTTATTTGAGATCCAAAAAAGTATTCAGGAAGCACTGATTCAGGCAGAACCCCAAATAGTGCTCCAGTTAGGAGGTAAAGGCCAGGGGTGTTTAGGAGAAGGGGAGAGGGGAACAGTTATATCCACTGTAATAGTAATGCGTTGCTATTGGTGCAGGTAAGTTAACACAGTGATGCTAATTCTAAAGAACGTTTTTAATTTCCACTGTGGTAGTCATATCTGTTTTCTTGTTACCTTTGCAAACAGTGGTTTGGAATACACTGCTGCTTCAGGTTATTTTGTCCAGTTTTAATATCCCAAAGGTTTGAGGAATAGGATATACAAAGGCACTTGATCTGGATGGCAGCTCCAACTCCATTTTAAATGGCTCCATTCACATTATTATATATTTTTTACAATGCAATCCCGCTGTTTACCTTATTATATATTTTTATTTCTTCCCTAGAGTGCACGAATATACCAGGGTGCCAAAAATGTATATACATTTAAAGCGATGTTATCTATGCATTATTTTTTGAAGTTGAATTACGGTAGCAATGTGTAGATGACATTTGCTTCAAAGATGGCATTAACCAAAGAAGTACTAGCGTCATCATACAGACAGGAAGGACAGTCAAAAAATTTGGAGGAAGCACGGTCATTTGAGGAGCACAAGACCATTTTGAAGTGGTATTTGAAATTCGAGAAGTACAACAGTGGAGGCGTGAGGATGTAACAGAACCTCCAACACGCCTAACAATTGCACGCATTGTATGAGTACTTTGAGAAGAAACTGAAACGGCATGCACAGTGATAACAAGTGGACACTTTGGTCACCATTGCTCAAGCAGTAGATTGCTGTAATCAAAAGTGTCTGGACACTGATGGTAACCACTTTGAGCACCTCTTGTAATGGCAGAAGTCAAATGTGACCTGTATTCATCTTTTGTTACCAGTATATACTGAGTATTACATTTTTAATACAGTGCTTTCCTTCCCTTAAAATGTATATACACTTTTTTGGCACCCTCTGTATATATATTCCATTTCCCCCCTAATTTCAGACAATTCAGTTGTCAGAGCCATTTAATTCCTGAGTTTCTTCTTATAAGCTGAGGTAGTTCTCTCTCAGTCACCCCTTATCATCCAGATCATGAACTTGACATTCTCTCATACCATATTTATATTACGACTTCTCTGGCAATAAATTACGTTTGGTCTGAAACACTTAACTGGGATGTGCTTTTTTGAAAGCAACACTTGTTTTTGGCACCTGCTTTGAAAACCACATGGGAACGTTTCTAATAGCACAAAACCTTTCCTATGTGAATTTCGAAGCAAGCTCAAAGATGCTAATTAAATTTCAAGAATACATGTTTAAACATCATGCACATTACCAAACAAGGATCAGGGGTAGAAATCAGTGGGACTCAGATTAGGGTAAGAGGCCTACATAGCAACTTAAATAGAGAATAATAAAATGCCCATAACTCAGTCAAGCTAGTGGCTCATACACAGTTCTTCACATTGTGTCGCCCAGGCTACTACCTGGTGGCATTTCCCACTGTATGATTTCATGCTGATAACATTGTTGATAGCAGTATCTTTTACAGTGGAGCTTGTCACATGCATGACATTCCAAAAATATTTTTGTAGGGTTTCTGGGCCAGAAGATAAGGTCATTTTACATTTAAAACAGAACTTTGTGAGTTATTTCTACCACTGTGTTCAGAATTATCCAAATACTACTTTGAAGGCAAAGGCAGGCAACGTAGCAGCTGAAATGCAGTTTTTAAAGAGCCGACACTTAATTCTCATCTGAGACCTGTCATAGTCTTCTTCCAATCAGCCAGATGGTAAAGTGGATAAGGGCTCTATATAATTCTAATTTTTGTGGTCTGCGGCACGCTTCAAAATGACCAACCTGGGCCCCAGTGTTAGGATGCTGCTTTTGTGCCTGTGAAACTTGCTGCCTTTCTTCCGTTTGTTTGATCTCTCGGTGCCGAGAGTTCTCGTGGTTTCTGAGATTCCAAAATAAATCTTGTCATTTCGTTTTGTGATTTAGGAGAAAGCAAAGGCCACACGGCAGCTGGGGAACTACCTCCTCGTGTGCAGTGGCAAAACGCACTGCAGGTGCGCGGGCCCTGCAGCTCCGAACTCCCCTCCGCAGGGGCGGCATTTTGAGCTCCCCGGTACTTCATTTTACTCCTGTATCTTTAGGAGGAGCGAGAACTAATTTTCTTTTAACACCCCCGTCACTAGTCCAGTTCCCCCAGGTCGTCCCTTCGGCCTCCTCGCTGCTCCTCGCCCACTCCTCGGCGCCAGGCCCCTGGCCCAGTGTTGTGAGAGGAAGCGAGGATGGCGCACCAGGCAAGGGACAGGAGAGGGGAAAGGCGGCGGGCGGCTCGGTCCCCAGACGCCCGGTTTCCTCAGGCGCATTAGAGAAAAGTTTCCTTTGTCAAACAAGTGACCACGTGGCGCTATGGCGGTCACCACCAGTAATCCTGTCAACCCCCCGGGCGCTGACTTGGGGACGCGACAACCACCTCCTGAGCTGGCCAAGGGGAGCCTCGAGAAGTGGGGGCACAGCGAGAACCCTCGAGGGCAGATCGGGACGACACCGGGAGCCGCAGGACGTCTCAAGGGGAGAAGAGCGGAGGGCGGGGTTCCCGGGGGTGGGCGGGATCGGAAGGCGGGGTTCCCGGGGGTGGGGGCGCGGTTCCCCGAGGTGGGGGCGCGAGGGGAGCGGCTCTCGCGGGTCGGGGCGCGGAAAGCGGGATCCCCGGGGGTGGACGGGAGCAGGAGGCGGGGTCCCCGGGGCTTCGGGGCGGTGGAAGGCGGGGCCCCGAGCCGGAAGGGCGCCGTGGTCCGGGGTGGGGTCGGGGCGGAGCGAGGGCGGGGCGGTGCTCTGAGCTGCGGGGTGGGGGCGCGGGGCGGGGCGCGGCGTCGGCGGCCGGCAGGGCATGGCGTCCATGGCGGCGGCGATCGCGGCCTCGCGCTCGGCCGTCATGAGCGGGAACCGGCCTCTGGACGACCGGGAGCGGAAGCGTTTCACCTACTTCTCCTCGTTGAGCCCCATGGCCAGGAAGATCATGCAGGACAAGGAGAAGATCCGCGAGAAGTACGGGCCCGAGTGGGCGCGGCTGCCGCCCGCGCAGCAGGACGAGATCATCGACCGGTGCCTGGTGGGGCCGAGCGTGCCCGCGCCCCGCGCCCCCGGGAACCCGGGAGACCCCGCGGAGCTCGCGCGCTTCCCCGGCCTGCGCGGGCCCACGGGCCAGAAGGTGGTGCGCTTCGGAGATGAGGTAGGTGCCCCGGCCCGGCGGGACCTGCCCGAGTGGAGTCGCCCCCCGGGTCGCGGTGGCGGGGGCTGGAGCGGAGAACGGAGCAGCAGCAATGCGAGTAGGTGGGAGGGGCGGCCGCGGCCACAGCTCGGGTGGGGGGCTTCCCAGGAGTTTGGGGAGAGTGGCCGAGAGGAGGTCTTTAGAGACCCTCTGTCTAGAGCGTCTCCGCTGGGCCGCACCGGAGCTGAAGGCATGCTCTTCAGCGAGGCCGACCAAAGTAGAAACAGCAGGAATTTTAAGCCAGACGAGCCTTGGGTTCTAATCCACTTTGCTACTTATTTTAGGGCCGTGGGGGAACTTAACGTCTTAGAGCCTCCCTTCCTCCCTGTGTACACCGGGGATAATAATACCCACCCCATGCTTACCAAGGAAGGCACTCAGCAAATTATATATATTAATATTAGTATTTGTGAGCTATGTGGGCAAAGTGAAGTGGCCAAGCAAGTAACTAGAAGGAAGAAGTGCCTTCCAAGATAAGGAGGCAAAATCCAAAGCCCCAAGATGTTTCCCAAGTGAGCATAATGTGTATGTAGCTTTGGTTTTGGGGTAAGCATGATGGCCCCGTTTTTCCACCGAAAAACTAAGGGGTAAGTTTAAATGAGCTCCAGCAAGACTTGGTACAGATAAGGGCATCCACCCTGCCCAGACTTCTAGAAGGGCGGTCGCTGGGAAGGAAGAAACACTGTAACTAGACAAGAAACAGCTCCGGGTTTATACACACTGAGTCACAGGGGCCTGAGTGTGCTGTGTGGCTCAGAAAAAACGGTTGGTCTTTCCTTGGGACGTTTTTAACTAAAACCTGTTTGGTGCCATTTGCTTTTTGAACTGTGCTTATTCGGCCTTTCAAACTCAGCCTTTGCCATGAGGGGCGAAGACAAAAGGAGGGAGAAGTACAAACAGGAGATGGCCCTCTGTTAAGGCTGCCGGGAGGAGGAGCTGGACTTGGAGAGCCTTTCCCAGGAAGTTGTGGACTGTGGAAGGAATTCTAGTTAAGAACGAGGTTTAATTGTGATTTTCAGGCTTGGGTGTGCTGACACATCTATTAATACAAAATGTTTGTGGTCATAAACGCACATGAATGTGAGGGAAGTGTGGAAGGACAGGAGTGCGCTGCCAGCGTTGCCTTATTCTGACAGGCCAGGGAAGGATGTCCATTAGACTTTAAACTCGGGAGGCTTTGCCAGGAAAAACAGGGTGTGGTAAACTGGAGAGATGAAAATGTAGGTTGAAAATGTGTTCTGGAGCTCAGACATTTTCCGTGTGAAAATATGCGTCTCTCTAAAGATATCCGCAGAGTTTGTGCTCAGATTGGGGTGATGAAAATGCAGGCAGCTCCTCTTTGGAAAAGTCGTGAAGAAATAAAATGTGAGGAAATAAACCTGTAGGCACTGTGCTTACAGATGTTGGCCAGTAACTGTCAGTTTTCCTTAGTTTGGTGTCTGGCTAAGAATATCCCCAGGCCTGCTTATCATCAGAAGCCCACGCCATATAAGGGCCCACTGTCACCGATAAGGAAAGATGTGGCCAAGTGAATTTTGTACTTTAATTCCTTAACTGGGTGTCAGAGTGAGCTCTTTCTGAATTTGTGATTTAAGAGCAAGTGAACTGTTCACTGTGGTACCAGCATGTCCTTCTAGGACCAAACTAGTCTTATTTTTCAGAATTGAATTCAACTTTGCCAGAAGGGCTGAGAACATGGCTGGGGTGCCTCTGACCAACCCCAACACAGATGACAGGGAGACAAGGACACTGAATTTGAGGATGGGTCCGTGGAACATTATCCAGGGTGTATTTTTGCCTGCAGTGGCTGTGTGACTTAGTGGCACTGGGAAGTTTAAAATGCAACCCCCGGACCTGGCCAAGGTTGGCATCAAAGTGGAGTCAGTGGTCTCATGCCCAGGAGGAGGGCCGTTCATGGAGGAGGGTGATGGGTAAGGACAAGGTGGGTGGTGACCCTGGAGTAGGCTGCTGAACAGGGCGGCCCTCATAGGTGGCCCCAGGTTTGTTCAGAGGGGCCCTAAACCATATTGACTGGGGCACTCTGTCCATTCCCACTTGATCTGTCTTCTAATGTGGCCCCAGGAGCCTCCACAGCCATCACAGAGCCCTCCGGCCCCCTCCAGCTTGACCACACTTGGTGTCAGTGTCTGCCCTTAAATGATAAGCAGGGGTGGGCCTCATCAATCCTTTGATGAAAGACCCCCCCCCCCACCCACTCAGTATGTGGGTTCTCAGGTCCTTTCCTATGTAATAGAATGAACCTGGGCTTTGGAGTCAGTCTGGGGTTTGATTTTGGCTCCTCTACGGGCCTTTTGACAGTAGTGAATCCCTAGCATCTCTGAGCCTCACTTGTCTCATTGCAGCAGTGGGAACCTTACAGCAGGATGGTAGTGGAGAGAATGTGTATGAAAGGCCTGTGGGCTTAGAAATGGTTGTGGCTGCTGATGGTGAGACTATTGATATTATTAGCTAACCTCTCCATTTCCACTTGCTAAAACCACTGTCATGAAATAAACAGATTCTTGCTGTTGCTGAACCTGGAGTTGGCCATGTGAGCTGTCTCTCTGCCCTGGTCGCCTAGGTGATGTGCCTTGGGGCACATATTTGAACCCTCGTTTGCTCTGTCCACAGTGCGATGTGGCCTGTCTCCTGATCCAGCCTCAGATTGTGCCCCCTTTTCAGCTACCCTGACAGACAAGGACATCGCCTGTTTCTTTGAATACCCCTCCCCCATCACTGGTAACGTTTAACGTTTTTGTATTTCACATGGCAACATTTTAAGTGAGGTAATGCAAATTTAGCCTCCAAATGTGACCTCATCTAGTCATTCTCTTGCATAGCAGGATAAACAAGTAGAAGCTTGGTTGTATGTGGATGGTTACCTTTTAGTAGCTGTAAGTGTGGTCACAGCTCAGTTTGCACGTCTAAGTGCCTCTGCAGTGGCAGCGCCCTGTGTAGGAGGGGCATCTCTGTGTTGCCCAGACCGGCCTTGCCAGGTGACTAGCCTGGTGCAGAGGGAGGCTGGCTGCCTTGGAGCATTAAAGCCGTGAGGGACCAATCAGATTTGCACATCTTACGTCCTTGGGAATCAATTGAGCAAGTATCTCTCCAAGCCTATTGTATAATAGAAACTAGAGGCATTCTAGCTGAGGGGTGCTTAGTCTTCCCATTATCTTCACCACCTGTAACCATATGATCTCAGTACGGCTTCAGCCCCTCCTGTCCCATCATCTCTCCTGTGCAGAGCGCCTGGAGGCTCATCCTGGAGCCCAGTCCTGGCCATGCCCCCAGCATGGCACGATGCGCTGCCCTCCTCAGGTTCCCCTGCCCCCAGAGTCTCAGGGTGGCAGACCTACCTTGGAGCAGACCAGACATGGGGTTAAGGCATGTTTGCAAAGAGATGCTTTTAACAGTTTCACTGTCCTGTGCTTCTCGATGGCTGCATTCTTCCTCCAGTGAAGTTTTGGGAATGGTTTGGGGGATGAAAGATTTGCATTTTAGAAGGGTTTAGAGAGCCCACCAGCCTGCTTCTGCTGCTTCCTGTTATCAAATAGGAAAAGAAAGAACACCCAGATGGTCTAGGAATGTGTTGCTGTCTGCTTGCCACTGACCCAGCAGGCTCTGAGTACGCTATGAGAGTGACAGGGCTCTAAACAGGCCATAAGCAGGTGACCCCAGCAATGTGGGCAGCTGATGTGTGTACTTGTCATGGACCTCCTTGCTCCTTCCAGCCTTTCTGTGGCGTAGGTCGATCTGGGCAGCAGCCGTGGTTCCATGTGCCAGCCCTGGGCACCCTGATCTGATCTGGATTTTGCAGGCTGTAGCACACGAGTAGTGAGGCCCTGGAGCACGACAGCCTTGCACTTAGCAGCTTAGCAGGACCAGAGGGTGTCCAAAGTGTCCCCCAAGACCCTCCCCTCCTGCAGGATCCTTGCTGGTGGCTCTCTTACCCATTTTGGCCTTGCCCTCTTTTTCTGGAGCTGAGTCTTAACCTCCCTGATACCTCCCTGAGGCCGCTGCTCCCCCTGCAGCCCTGCGGCCTGCCCTGCTCTGGGTGCCCCAGGAGGCCTGGTGTCAGTGTGGAGTGCCCAGGTCAGCTAACTTCACTCACCTCCCCCCGCCCCACCTCCCTGTCCACTGGGCGTCCTGGGGGCCACCTGCAAAGGGTCTGCCTCGCCCTCCTCCTTAGAGTCCAGACTGCCAGCCTAGATGTTTGTTCTTATAAAAATTATAAAGTGACACACCTGTATGTTACTGTTAAAAGTTTCAAACACTGCAGAAGCATCATTACAAAGCAGTTGCTAGTATCCTTCCAGAACTTTCCTCTATTATTAAATCTTTCTTAAATCTGAGTTTGGCTAGATACATGGCTTCTTGACATGGGACCTGTGACATGGAGGTTCCCTCCTCCCCTTCCACGTTAGCAGCTCGGCCTTTTCCTTTTTCAGCCTTTGGCAGAAGAGCAAAAAGGAAATTTGAGGGTTATTTTCTCAGTATTCTGGACTTGTTTCTTTAAGGAAGGTGGAATGTATAATTATGATTCCTGCCTCTGTCTGGCAGATTGTGGAGTTGTTTTTTTTTTTAGACAAGATGACAGGGTGGACGTGGCTTTGCGCGGCCCTGAGCCTGGGCCTCTGGCCCTGAGTCCAGACGAGTTGCATGGGCTGCAAGGGGCGGCTGCGGGCCGCGCATGGGCTTCTCTGTCACACTGATGGTCTGCTCAGAGGAGCCCCTGGCAGGTCCCCTGCACCGCTGGGGCTCCCGGGGACAAAGATGTTAAGCACTGGAGCCCTGGGAACTGAGGCTTCAACGTTGGCCTGGCTCCCATGGGAGGGTGGCCCCGTGGCTGCCAAGGAACAGGTTTTGCAAAGAAATTAAGTGACTAGTTCACTGTCATACAGGGAGGGAGGGAACAGAGCTGGGAAGCATGCTGGCTAGTCTGGAGTCACCATTTAGTTGACAGGAGTAACTTACACAGTCTAAGCAAGAGATTCCCTTAGTACCAGGAAAAAATATCTGTTTCTCAGAAAGAAAGAAAGCAAGAAAGGGAAGGAGGGAGGGAGATAGGGAAAGAACGAAAAGGAAGGAAGGAAGGAAATACCTACGAACGGATGCACGTGCCAGGCCTGCCTGAGCTTCCCGGCCGCTTTTCCGCTTCTTTGCTGAGGCTCCCCCCACTCCCCGCCCCCGATCTGCCACCCGGGTCTGTGGAGACGCGTGTGGAGTTTGTGTCCTGCGGCTGAGTCACACGCTCGCCGGTTTGGAGGTGCAGTTCTGTGCTTCCGCTTATGGAAACCCTCTTAGCTCAGCAGCTAAACAGTTACACGTCCAAGGGAGAAGCATCGATGCCAGCAATGGATAAACTGCAGTCCCTGAGAAGGAGCAGTTAGTAAGAAGGAGCCTGTTTTCATGATTCCTCTTCCTCACTCCCTCGTTAGTAAACTTAATGTCTTAGAGCACTTGTAGGTTCATAGCAAAACTAGTAGGTGTCCCCTAGGCCCCTGTCCACACACACACATGCACAACTTCCCCCTGCTGTCAGCATCCCGGCCGTCGCAGTGTGTTTGTCACAGTCGACGAACCTACACGGACACGTGATCAATACCCGGAGTCCACAGTAGACATTAGGGTCACTCTGGGTGGTGTATGTTTCTGTTGTTCTGGACAAATGTGTAATGATGTGCACCCACCATGGTAGTGTCACACCGAGTATTTCATTGCCCTGGAAGTCCCCTGTGCTCTGCCTGCTCACCCCACTCTCCCCCCAGTCTCTGCCTCCACTGATCCTTTTCTGTCCTCGTGGTTTTGCCTTTTCCAGAACGTCATAGAGTTGGAATCACACAGTATGCAGCCCTTTCAGATTGGCTCTGTCACTTAGTCATATGCATTCCAGGTTCCTCCATGTCTTTTCATGGCTTGATAGCTTGTTCTTTTTAGCAATGACTAAATATTCCACAGTCTAATGTCCCACAGTTTATTCATCTGTCACTTACCCAAGGACATCAGTTGCTTCGAAATTGTGGCAGTTATAAACATCTGTGCGCAGGTTTTTGCGTGGACGTAGGTTTTCGCTTCATTTGGCTAAGTACCAAGGAGCATGACTGCCTCACCTGTTTTTATTAACAATATGTTTGAGGTACTGCTGACATTGAACAGCTCACCAGGAAGAATGTGTTCTATGCTGCATGAGCCGAGAGGCCCAGGCCACCTGACATCACTGTGTCAGCAACCTAGGGAAGAGTCTGTCCCACTCCTGTTGGCTGGGCCTTATTTCTTATTTCTCTGGCTTATAGTGTCTCAGTTTAAACCTCTTAACCTTTAAGCCAAGATGCCACCATCTAGCAACCAGAAACTCCCCTCATATATGGACTTCCGGAGTGCAATGACAGTCTGCATCCAGTGAGCACCTTGTCATTAATGTGCGTATTTCTGGGGAGCATCATGGTTGGGATTCTAATGTTTAGAAACTCAGCCCTCCAGGTGGGAGGTGAGATTTGCACCCACGTTCTGAGTGTAGCACGCAGCAGCGTTTCCTGTGCATGTTACTTACTGTAGTTCAGCAGCATTGTCATTGGATGTGCAGTTGTAGTCACTTCTCTTTACTCGTTTGTAGAGAGATTCAGTGTTGTCTCTTATGGGGCGGGATTTGACTCTGAAGGGAACTCTTGGCCAAAATGAAGTCTGCCAGCACCCTGTGGTCGCAGTAGCAGATGTGTTTCAGGGCTTAGCTACATGGGCAGGTGCCAGATCCCTCCAGGCTACCCCACCGAAAGCACACATGACTGTCCACGGGCGTATGCCTGCCTGCGTTCTGGTCGCCTGCTGGTCATCATGGACGTAGAAAAAAGAGCAGTAAGACTATACTTTCAGGGATCATTTCTATAGTTCGAAAAAAGAGCAGTGTGCATGTGTGCATGCATGTGTGCGTGCATGTGTGCCTCTGTGCGTGTACGTCGTGTGTGCGTATATGCATGTGTGCGCATACGTGTGTGCCTCTGTGCGCATATGTATGTGCGTACATGCATGTGTGCCTCTGTGTGCGCGCGTATGTGTGTGCGTACATGCATGTGTGCCTCTGTGTGTGCGCGTACGTGTGTGCGTATGTGCATGTGTGCGTGTGCGTGTGCTGCCCCTTTGCAATTCTGAGGCCATTTTGCATACAGCTGCCTGGGGAGCCTGTTCTTACTGCCCGCGCTTTTTGTGGCCGGAGTGTGCAGCCAGAGGCTGGCATCAGAACTTCAATCACATTTTTGTTTGGCATGTTTATTTTTGTTAAGCACTTTATTATTTTTTTATGAGCCCAGAATTGCAGAAATCTGAGGAATTTGCCCCTTGACTCAGTTTCTTGATGGAGCAAACAAAGACTATGGACTTGACACCAAGTTGGGGAGAAATCACACAGTGACCTTTTCTCTGTCTTGACCCCTCCTTGGAATTTCAACTAATTTGGAGTGCGACCACTGACCACACTGACCAAAATGCTGGCTCACCAGGCCCCAGGCTAAGTCTTTATGGCTTGGTGTTGCACTCATTCACCTCTGAATGCCAAAAACCCTATTACTTTAATCTTGGCAGATTTCAAAGGGACTCAAACTACATAATCAGTGTTTAGAAAATAGATCATACCAGATGTAAGGGAAACCAGCTGTGGTATGCCCTGCCCTTGGCCAGTGGTCCTGCCTCCTTCCTTCCTCCTGTCTGCCCAGTAAATGTCTACATGCTTTCTCTGTCCACTGAGACTGCCACGGGGCTGTCCCACCTCTGGATAGAAGGAGTGTTTACTTGTCAGTTGAGTTCTCTTTACTTTCCCCCACAGGTTCCAATCTAGAGTAAGTGATAATTACTTCCCTCGGCTGTCTTTATTTGTCCCATCCCATAGCAAAGTCCATCTTGTTTTATTACTTCTAAGAGGAACTTAGAGGGTCCTGAGATCAGAGAATTGTACAGACTTTCAGGTCATTTAGCTCAAGTGCACGTCCCATCCCCAACACACACGGTGACAGGAGCCCAAGGCCTCTGTGGGGAGACTCCTGGTCACAAAGCTCACTCACTCACATTCCTCCAGGCAGCCTGTTTCCGGTTTTGGAGGGACAGAATTTGTAAACTGAAAAATCACTTGGGTTTAACTGAACTTCCAAATGGGAGGGCAGTGGCCCATACTCCCTCTTATTTTTCAATAAGGTTTTATCTGACAGCCAGAAGTGATGGCAGACGTACAAACCTGCTCAGAGGCTCAGGACGGCCTGGAGTCCGCTCTGAAGGAAGTAGGCTGGTCCGCAGAACTGGTTTGCCGTGTGGTGGAGGGGAGAGCCAGGCAACCCCATGCCTCTTGGGGGAAGAAGACATATTTACCGGAAGGACAGTCTCAACCTAAAATAGTTGATCTCGTTTTCATTGGTATCGCCCAATATGTCCCAAATTTTGGTTCAGGAAATATAATCCCCAATAGAAGCTGGGCACAGAAATGACATTTGCTAGCACAGGAAGAGAGCTGGGGGGTTGCAAAGGTCTCCAAGGAAAGGACATTTCTCTGTCCCATTTGTTTAGGTGGGTGAGCAAGACATAATGGATTCAAGGTCAGAGTCACAGTGGCTGTGCTGAGGGCTTTCTTTATGCTGCTCTGCTGGGTGGGGGTGGGGAGTGAAGTCAGCAGTCTCGTTATAATTAGGCACTTGCATTAAGTTGGCATTTTCTTCATTGATTTTGCTAATCAATGCCTTTCAGAGCTCTTTTGGCACATGCGGGGAGGAGGGGGCTCAGATGGTTTGGTGCTGACCGGTAGATCATTGTCTGGCATTCTTTTATTATGTTACCCCATTTAATCCTCACAACAACCCTGCAAGGGAAGAATGATTCTCCTTTTGCAGATGAGGAGACTGAGGTCCAAAAGGCTAAGTCGTACTCCTATGGCCACTTGGCTCATCACTGGTGGGGTTGAGCCCTAGAGCCCTCTTCCTTTTCTACCCAGTGCCCCTGTTATTGATCCTCCATGGGGTCTCCCAGACCATCCTCAGTAGCTGACTTGGCGGGGGTGGGGCATGCCTGGTAGCCTCAGCCAGGAAGGTAGGATACAACCAGACTGTGAAAGTCAGCACATTCCATGCAGAGCATCAAAACATTCGGCTTGTTCGAGCCAGGAGTTGGGATTATCCCTAAATTTTGGGGCCTTGGGGGATGTTTGCATGGAGTGTTTTGGGTTTGGATTTCAGATTTTTTCTTGAATTTTTATTTCAGGACATAACTTGGCAAGATGAGCACTCTGCCCCTTTCTCCTGGGAAACGAGGGTAAGTTGGATTAAATTTAGATTTGTTTGTCCTTTTAAAAAGAATTCCATCGGTGTGTATTTTTCGTTCAGCTTTTAGTGGGCTCAGAAGGCAGCGGCACCACTGCCAGGCCGCAGGCGAGGCAGGAGGGATGGTGATGACCTGCGAGACTGGTGCGTGCCTGCCTGGAGCACCCAGCCGTCCTGCGACAGCAGGGCCCCTTCTTCTCCTGCCTCCGCCCATCAGTACTGAGCACCTTGGTGGGGCTGCTCCGTAAGGCAGAGCTGTGAGGGAAGCTTTAAAAAACTTTAGGAGGGGAGAGGGTAGCAGCTGCTTTTATTAAAATGAAATCAGAAGGGCATCAGAGACGGGAAGTTGGTAGGTGTGGAGACAGGAGAGAGGCAGTGGCAGAGACAAGACTGCAGACCCCCGAGATTACCGGGAGGTCGGCCCTCAGGGGCGGGAGGAGAGGAGGACGCTCTGTTCTGGGCGGAGCTGCAGTCATGGGGATGCCTGCCTATCAGCTAACACACCGACTTGGGTTGCTAACTCTGGCCAGCCAGTCATTTATTTTTATTTTTATTTTTTTTTATTATTATCATTATCATTATTATTATTATTATTATTATTATTATTATTATTACTATTGTCAGAATTGTTTAAGAGTATCAAGCTTAACTGATTTTCATTCAGTTCCCCATCCTCCCTAGTTGTCTCAATAGATATGAATTAATAAGGAGCAAAATGGCCAAAAGGCAGATATCTCTAATCCAAGAAAAAGAAGGCAAAAGCCCAGGATTTCTGAGTTCTAGAACGCTCGGTGCTGTGTGTTAGAAGGGGGTGACGAGGACACCTGTGTCTGCAGTAGTGCTTTCAGGCCCTGACACTTGAAGGGCTTGGGTCTTGGTTTTTCTCTTGTTTCCACAGTTGCTCCTCCCAGGAGAAACGGGCATCCGGGGCTTTTGAGAAGGGTGTGGGTGGGTCAGAGCAGGGCGAAGCAGTGAGGGGCAGCAAAAGGCCATCCCAAGGGGGCCCCTGTCTTAAAATGAAGCATTGGACCAGGGTTCAGCTGGGGAAGGACAGCTGGCGTGTTGCACAATGTAATAATACTATAAATACTATAAATCATAGTAAATGGTTGCTGAGCACCCAAGTAAAGTGAGCTTAGGATGTGGAGGCAGGTGAATGCTGAGGTGACCCTCACATTAGCATTGGGAGGTGGTCTGAGACCACACGGCGTTCATGTAGATGGATGTGTTCTCTCCGCAAGCACAGGCGTGTTCTGCCTTCAGCGGGCCCTTGCGTTGGGTCCCAGGCATCTTAAAAATAAAGGTGCAAACGCTTGCGTCCTGCGTGTGTTATTTTTTGTTTTCACTGCAGGTTAATATCCCAGGTCTGTGCAGAGGACAGGGTGAGTGACAGTAGTGTGACGCTGGTGGGCAGAGCTCAGGAAGCCAGAGTCTCCCTAGGGATCTGGACACTGGTGGAAGGGGCAGCTGGGGGGATGGGGTGGGAGGAGGCGAAGGATGTCAGGGAAGCAGGCTGGAGTTACAGCAGCTCCTACATCCAGCAGGAAACCCTCATCTGGTGCCCTGTGAACGAAGTTGTGGCTGACCATGCTGACGTGCAGCCAGAGTCCTCAGCCTCCTTTGATAGGGGCTCACCAGTGGGTAACTGAGAAACACTAGCCCTGTAGGTGAAATCCACGGGTACCAGACAAACAGGTGCCGGCCGTGGGGTGAACAGCCTCCGTGCCTGGGAAGCAGCACAGACTTTCCTGGGCTGTGCCCTCTGCTAGATGATGCCACAGCGAGGAAGACACAGAGAAGTCAGAATATATAGTGAAAGTGTCCTAAGGTCCTAAGGAACTTGTTAAATGTTCCTGAATCAGCTATTTGTGTCACAGCACATCTCATCTGTTACGAACTTGTACAGATGACATTCCAGGACAAGGGCGGGGAGGTGCCTGGGACAGCTGCTGAGGTAGGGCTCAGCTCCTGGAGCTGGCGTGGGGGACAGTTGTCTGGAATAGGACAGTAATACGGACCAGCGTGGATCACACTTGTGCTGGTGCTAATTGTCCACAGATACCAGCCGGGTCCCTTAGGAGCCTGGAGAATTGAGAAGGCTTGATAAAATCAAGTTTCGATGTCACTCATTTTAACTTGTATCTTTGTGGTAGAAAACGCTGAGTTCTCAGTTACAGTTCATGCTCCCTTTTGACAAGAAAACCAGCTTATTTCATGAACCATCGGGCTGCCTGCATCCTCACCTTTAGGTTTGGTCTCTCAGGGTCACGCGTGATTTATTGTTAGAGCCTGTGGAGAGCATTCCAGAGAGCACAGGGGCTTATCCCCAGCTCTGCCTTCCTGAGGCAACATCAAGTTCTAGATTAAAGGACCCCCACTGAGCCTGCCCAGCCTTGGGCTCATGTGCCCTGCCCCCTACCCCCTGCTTCCTGGGCTCTGTCACATCTGCTGTAGGACTCACAGCCTGATTGGAGCCTCTTTGGAGAGCTGCAGATGGCGGTGGCTTCAGCCAGTACGGGACCGGGTGCTCAGATGCCCCTGATTTGACACCTTCCTCCCTGTCAGTCACGTTAACATAGCAGACCGCCTCACAGTGTCATGGCTGACAGCGCCCATGGTATTTGCTCATGATTCTGGTGGGGGGGATCAGCGGGCCACTCTTTTGTTGGCCTTGCCTGGATGGCTCACATGTCACTCAGTAGCCCAAGGGCAGCTGGCTCCTCTGAAATAGCCTTACTTCTGTCTGTTTGGTGCTGGCTCGCTGTCGGCTGGGCCATGTGTCCAGCGAGCAGCCCAAGTTTCTATGTGGTGGTGGGAGAGTCCCCCAGGGCTGGTGTGGCAGCCACAGTGTCCTTTCTGCTTTTTCCCACTGGTTAAGTCAAGGCACGGTCTAGCCCGATTCAGGAGTGAGGGATAGATCACAGCTCCTGACGGTGAGCTGTGGAGTTGGTAGCCGGTTCTAAACCAGCATTCTGCACCCTGCCGTGGTGATACCGGCGCATTTTGTTCCATTGTTTATCCATCATCCACTGACATTTTTTTAAATTTCAGTTTTTAATTGTAAGATACACATAACGTACAATGTACTGTCTTAGCCATTTTAAGCGTGCAGCTCAGTGCCACTTGGTACAGTCACATTATGGTGTAGCTGTCACCACCTTAGAACTCTCTGTTATCCCAAACTGGCACTCGGTCGTCATTCAACACTGACTCCCCATCTTCTTCCCCGACTCCTGGCACCCACATGCTACTTTCTGTCTCTGTGACATCACCTATTGATATTAAAAAAAAAACTAAGTGGACATTATTGTGCATCTGCTCTATGTCATCCATTACACTTTAGACTTAGAGGTGAGGAAGCATTTGTGCATTCACGACGCAGCTCCAGGAGAGGAGAACTTCATTTGGTGACAACTCAGGCAGGAGGAAAGCTGCGCCCCAGTCATTCCTCCAACCGTCTTCCCCCCTCACTCAGCACATGTCGGGAGGTGCAGTCTCAGGCCTCCCTCCAGCCCCTCGGTCAGCGCGGTCTGAGGGGTGTCCACCGACGCCCAGCTCTTCCTCGGCTCCGACTCCGCCCCTGATGGACAGGCCATTGGAGGCCGGGGCCAGCCGGCCCCAAGGTCTCAGCTGCCGGGGCAGAGCTGAGGATCCCGGGGCTTTGGGGTTTCTTGCCCAATGGGTGCACCTCTGTGTGGGCTCCTTTCTGCGGCCAGTGCATGGTGGTTCCACCCGCAGACGGTGAGCAGGCGCCATGCTGCTCTCTGCAGAGCCCCGGCTGGCCGGGCAGGCGCAGAGTGGTCTCGGTGTAGCGCCCGCTCGTGGAACCCCGCCCCGTCTCGCAGCCCCATCTCGCAGCCCGGGCGCCGCTTCCTCCAGGCTGACCTAGCCCGTGCTTCTGTTGCTCTGACCTCTTCGATCGCGGGAGGGAGGCTCAGGGCGGCTGCTGGCCCCAGCCCGGCCGTGGTCAGCATCTTTCCCACTCATCTGTCAGCTTGGCAGGCGTGCTGGCGGGGAGGGTGCCCCTGGGACCCCACGGTGGATTCCTCTCTCATGCTACTGATGCTTCAAGAGGAAAAAACGCAGCACTTGGAATGCTCCAGAGAGCAGAGGCAGGGAGCCAGGAGGATTCTTGGCATTCCCAGCCGGGCTGGGCTGGGAGTTTCGAGGAGACGCCTACAGAGGCAGGTCAGGCCCTGGAGCTGGGTAGCTGGGCTCTGGGGACCCCACCCCCAGCCCTGCTTTCCTCCCCCGAGCTGTCTGGCCTCTTCCTTTCTGTCTCCCCCAGTCCTGCATGGGAAGTCAGCTCCCTATTTGGGGACGGTAGGGAGGCTGGGTGGGAATCAGTTCCTTCATTCCTTTGGTATCAGAACATCTCTGATGCCCGATAGAGACCATCCCCAGAGTGGGCAGGCCTTCTGGCCCCTCAGGCAGAGAAGTGAGCTCAGGAGCTTCAGGGACCTGCACACATGTGACTTCTTTCACCCCTGAGGTCACTGTCACCATACCTGCTGGTGGTCAGGATGCTGGGATGCAGGAAAGGAACTGGCAGCTTGAATGGATGAAGAAAGACTGGAGCTCAGGTCTGGTGGTGGCTTGAGGGAGGACCCAGGGCATTCCAGCTGATACACATAGAGGGTCCCCTTGGATCCAAACCCTGCTTTTTGTCCCTCCTCACTGCCAGCCGGGTTTCTGACAAGCATGGTAACTGTCCTCCGACCGTAACTCAGCTCCTGCACAGCTTGGGGGTCCCCGGACCCTCCTCAAAAAGACCCGTCAGTCTCTGCCCAGCTGTCCGTCTCGCTCACCTTGTCCGACAGGCCCTGTGCTGCCGCCATCCCACAGGCTGTGCTGGCTCCCGCCTTGGCGGCCGTGCCCTGCCTTCCCTCCGTGCCTGTGCTCATCGCCCACCGTCTGAGGGCCCGCCTGCTCCCCTCGCACCAGTGCAAGTCCGGTTTCTATGCTTCTCGCCACCACGCAGTGGCTGAGTGGCTCGCCATGTGTCCCAGTCTGTGCTGAGCACCTCTGGGTCATTTCCTGGTTTAATCCTCATGACAACCCATTTCAGAGATGAGGAAACTAAGGCATAAAGTGAGGGCCATGCAGCAACACTGGGCGCCCAGGCCATACTCAGCCCCTGTGTGGCTGGGTTGGGTGTGGTCCCTCTTCTGTGTTCCTTTAGGGAGTGCCAGGATTGGTGGAACTGCATTCACATGGTTGGTGTATCTGTCCCTGTGCGACAGGGCCCTGGGGGGCAGAGACTGTCATTTGTCCCCGAACCTCTTGGCCTCAGGATCTGATGGGGCTCCTTCACGCCCGCCATCGGCTGGGTCTCTGTTGGGTTTTCCTGGGGCTCACATTGCCATGGGGCCCGACGGATGGGCCATGAGCCCTGGGTGGGATTAATCCACTTGCTGCCCAGCTCAGTGGGCCCCTGGGCTCCCCGGTGAGGGTGCGATCCATGGTGGGAGCCCGGGGTGAGGGGTGGGCAGGCGTCCACCAGGCACAGCCGCCCCCGCCTGCCCGGAGGCCCTGATACCCTCACGCTCCAGTTGCCAAGTCGCTGTGTTTCTTCTCTCTCCGGTGTCTGTCACTTGTACTAATTTTGTGATTCTACAAGTTTTTAGTATTTTTCCCTCTTCTTGGTCCTCTTCCCTCTTTGGAGGGTGCGTTGGGAAGAGTAGCTGTTAAATGGTTTGTGAATTGATTAGGATTTGCTCCAGGAAGCCCTTATACCTCCCGACATCGGTTCTGCAGCCTTTGTTCAACAATGTGGGTCCGCTGAGGCTGCCAAGCCAAACAGTTAGTTTTGGCTGCGTGCCCTCTCCCTCTACTGAAAGTTTACACATTCCTCTCCAGTGAGTGGGACGTAAAAATAGACGCTGGGCTCAGTTGTGGTCTTTCTGATTTTAGAACGGACGTGGCCCGCTAAGACCCAGTTCCCCAGATGGGCTGCCCGACTTCTCCCGGCGCCCCTCCCTGGGACTTCAGCGAGAGGTTGGGACACTGAGGTGGGGCCGCCAGCATCGCTGGACCCGGGAGGGCTTCCTGTTCACTCCCCATCTCTCCACCGTCACAGTTCTGAGGCCACCGGGCTGAACGCCCACCCCAGACGGCTGCAGAGTGCTGACCCATCAGCTGCCGTGTGGCTCAGTGCCCTGGGCTGGGCTGGCATCACCTCCTTTCCCAAGAGCTCTTTCTCCCTCCACACCTGGAAAAGACTTCCAGAAATAAGAAAGTCGCCCCGCCCCCGGAACTGTATTGTGTTTTCCACTTTCCCACACTTGTCACTGGGTCCAGAGGGGTCCCCCTGACAGCCTGTCACATCCCTGAGGCAGGACTCCCCCCTCCTGTTTGCTCATCTATCTCATCTCTCAGAACCTGCAGTATGGCGTGACCTTCAGAGGTGTGGTAGAAGGTGAGGAGGCCACAGACTCCCTGGGAGAGTCCCCAGGACAGGAGAGTGGCCAGAGCACAGTCCCTGAGGGGAGATTGGCGGCACCCAGAGAGGGACCTCCAGGGTGGCATTCACCCCAGCTCTGCTATTGGGACACAAATGATGCCTGCCTGTCCCAGTTGGGGGAAGTCACCACCTGCCCATACCCTGGTGACCAGAGGGAGGTGTGAGGGGAGCCTGTGCCCAGCAGGGAACCCTCCTGACCCGTGATTGTGGAGGTGGAGCTAGCTGACCCCAGACCACGTAGATCCAGGAGAGCAGAGTGGCTCGTTCCCTGAGCTCAGACTGCGGGCGGGCCGACGCCCTCACATTTCCGCTTCACAACAGCCCAGCAGGTCGCAGAGATGATGGTTCTCTTTGTACCAAGAAAGAAAACAGTGCACGTGTGCAGTTGGGTAGCCGCAGCGTGGTTTTGTGGTTACTGAGGAGGAGCAGGTGTGAGGGGAGGCGGGGGCCAGGCGCAGCCACATATGGAAGCATCTTGGTTGGACATCTAGGGGCCTGGGGAAAAGCTGGGGCGTCCCTAGGGAGAAAGTTCAGTGAGCAGAGCCCGCCCAGGATGAGAGGGTGCGTGGCCAGAGGGAGAAAAGCCTCATGGGGTCAAGCCCAGGAAGCGACACGGCAAGGAGAGCCCACGTGAAAGGTGCCACTTCCAGTGACCCCCCAGGCGTGACTGCCCCTCTTGGCACATGACTGTGGAGCTGCCTATTACTTTGCCTTCATGGTCCGTGTGCTTAGGCACCTTTATAGCATGAGACCCCTTGGGCTGCAGTCCCAGGTGGGCTGCTCCCCCAGCCCCACCCCCAGCCTGCTGGTGCTGGAGCCCCTGCAGTTTTTGGACTGAGCAAGATGAGGTCCAGACAAGGAAGAAAGACCCCGGCTCCCTCTCTCCCTTCCTCCTGGCCCCCTCCCAGCAGGTGTGTGTTTCAAGTACAAATCGCATACCCTTTGGGGGGAGCCATGGGGAGGAGACGGGGCACCAGCCCAGCTGGTCCAGGAGGATGGTTTTCTAAAGGAGATTGTAGTCATCATTTATTTGCACAATAAAAACCAACACGTGCCTACAGACTTACAGACAGCTATGCTGCCACTCTTGTCATTTGCAAATTCTCATTTTCCCCATTTTCACACCAAAGGCCCCCAAACCAGGTAGCTGCTTCTAACCAGTGACAATCCTCCTCTGAGGAGCTGTCACATGGTCCCAGGTGACCCAAGCTGCCATGGGAACGGCTTCTGTCCTTCTGTTTGAGGACGTCACTCCCAGCCAAGTGCTGCTCGGGTGCCCTTTCAGCAGCCCCGAAGCAGCCTTGGGACACACCCACCGCCTTCTCCCCCCAGTATCCCTGGCTCAGCCCATTGCTGCCCTCCACGTAGACCGGTGGCCTTCCAGAGGCTTCTAAGCAGAGATCCCCACCGGAGAGACTGCTGATCCTCAAAGAGCTTGGGGCTTGACCATGTGCTCACTTTTCAGTGCCTTCCTCTCGCTGCAGTTTCCAGATCAAAGTCAACTCTGTTTTCCGAGTCTTGGTCCCCACTCCAGCGCTCTTTTTAGCAATTTGCTTATTTAAAAAAACCATCATCAGTGATGTAGTGGCTAGGCTTCAGTGCTCTCAACACTGTGGCCTGGGTTCAATTCCCAGCCAGGAAACTACCCCCTCCCCCCCAAAAAATTCCCCCAAAACCCATCATTTCTGTGCCCACATGTTTATTTTATTGTTGTAGGATCTGGAAATACGCAGAGTGTAGGAATGATTCACTCAGAATCACCCCTTTAAAAACCAAATTAGGTCCTGACATACTGACAGAAATCCTGCTACCTGCGAGGCACTCTGCTGGCCACGTGGACTTCATCCCTGGTGACCACTGACTCTGCGTGCCGTGGCGCCCAGTGTGGCCTCAGGCCTTGGGCTCACTCGAGCCCGGTTGAGGTCCCAGTTGCATGACTCCTAACGGACTGGTGACCTAAGACGATTTACTCACTTGCTCCAAACCTCCATTTTCTCACTTGTACAAAGAAAAATTTTTTAAAACCCCAAAACTAATGACAAAAAGCGCCTACTGCTTTTGCCCTGAGCCACATCAGCTGACACAGCCAGAGCTCCGATGGCTTCTTCTTGGGTTTTCTTTCTTACAATGAGCTTCAGAGCGTGAACTTGAATTCTTTGTGGACTCGTCATCTCATCTGGGCCTTGAGGGGAGACCTTCTGGAAGTCTCAGACTGAGAACATGTGCAGCTGTCCTGGCTTGGGGCCTGCGGCTTCTGCACTAGTTTCATCCATGTCCTGACAAACATGTCCGTGCCCACTGGGGAGAGTCCCGGCTGTTTGTAAAAATGGAAAGACCTGAATCAACCATTATTAAGGGAAGAAGTATGCATCAAAGTAATAAAGAACCATGTTTTATACATAAGCTAACACAGGCAGTTTTAAATTATTATGCTCTGTGATGACGTGGGAGCAGTGACTGATAATGCTACTCTAATCGCTGGGGGTATTACAAATTGGGGCAACTCCAGGGAAGCAACTATGGTAATATGTGTGCCCCTAGAACCATTAAAAAAAGACTCATTTTGTGTTTTGATATTTTGCTTCTGGAAATCTATTTGAAGAAATTAACTTCAAATGGGACAGAGCTGTATGCATGAAGAGATTCGTGGCGACTTTAATTGGAATAAAGATTAGAAGTAGCAAATTGTCAGATAAGAATGTGATTTAAGTGGTAGGTGGTGGGACAACTACTCAGTGAAGTTATTTATCTTGCACCCATTAAAAATTGCAAAGGTCATATAGCACCATTGATGGTACTTGTGATTAGAGAGAACAATACCCCAAATTATACATGTAACAGAACTGCAGCCTCATAAAATGTGTATATTGAGAAAGGTGACACAAAAACACGAAAAGCAGTAGTGACTATGAGAAGAGGGAAGGGTTATCAATGACCTTTTTTCTAATTCCCAAGCTTTCTATGTTATGATAACTTTTATTAGAAAAAAGAAAGAAAGAACGGGAGAGGGTGGTATGAGGGAGTGGAAGTGGCGTGGAAGAGGAGCCGTTGGGATCCACGTGAGGAGTGACAGACAGAAAGTGTACCGCTTGTCCCACAGAGCGGGCTGCCACTGTCCCCCCCGAGTGTCCTGCTTGATCCGTTGGTCAGAACAGATCACTGCAGTTAGCAGCACTTGGATCATGGAAAGCGTCTCTGGGACTCTCGGGTCAGGGTGTGGGCTGTACCTCGGGGGTCTCGGTCTTGGGTGGGCAGCCAGGGGCGTCCTGTTACAGGACCAGGACCAGGGAGAACAGTACCGAGCCAGAGCGTCCCAGGGGAGGGAACTCAGGCTGTGACAGACCTTGCAGCCTGAGGGGCTGAGACAGCAGGTGCCTGTTTCTCACAGTTCTGGAGGCTGGAAGGTGAGACCGGGGTGCCAGGGTGCTTGGGTCCAGGCGCGAGCCCTCTGCTGGGCTTGCAGCCAGCAGCCTTCTTGCTTTGTCCTCTTGGGGTTGGAGAAAGGTCATCTTTCAAGTCTCTTCTTAAAGGGGGCTAATCCCATCGTGGGGCCCCACCCTCGTGACCTCCTCTAAACCTAATGCCTTCCCAGAGGCCCCACTGCCTGACACCATCACTTTGGGAGTTAGGGCGTCACCGTGTGAATTTGGGGGACACAATTGTGAATTCGGGGTATCGGGCATTGGTGCGGGGTGGGGTCAGGTCTCTGCAGTCCTACTCAGGCCTGCCTTTGACTTTCCCACTTTAGTCCAGGAAGGCAGGGTCTGGCCCTGTTGGATTCTCTTCACCCGTGTTCCCTGCTGTCAGTGAGAGGAAAGAGGCTGGATGGGGGCTGGGTGCTGACCCTCTCGGCCATGCTGTCTGGGCCAGTGGGGCGCCCTCCCTCTGCCCCCCAGGAGGGCAGCTGGAGCTCCTCGTCAGAAAGGTACTGGGTCAGTCCTGAGGAGACTGGGGGTGCTTTGGCAGAGAGACTGCAACAGTCTCTGAGCTGTTTGTGGTGTGCACCTGGACGGGCTCCTGGTATCAAAGCTTGCGCCGAGCTCCGAGTGTGTGATGGCAGTCCTGACAAAAACCCCTCAAGCCAGTCAGAACGTTCCAGGGGACACGTGGGATGCTCCCCAATTCATGAATTGCTTAATAAAGCCAATTAGATCTTCAAATTTAAAAGAAAAAGAAAGTTCCAGCAAATAGATAACCACCACCGTTGCTATTGGGGGTGGAGGGTGGGGTGCGAGCTGGCACACCTGTTCTGGTTGGTCCTAAGGGTTACTTTCTCTTTTCTCCTCCCCGTGTCCCACCGTAGAGTCAGATGGAGTTCAGCATCTCCTCCCTGTCCATCCAGGAGCCCAGCAGCGGCCCCAGCAGCGAGCCGAGGCAGCCGGCCAAAGCTGCTCAGGGCTCGCAGCCCCTCCGGCCCTCCCAGGGCAGCAAGCCCGCCAGCCTGGATGCGCTGGGTCCCGCCCGGAAGGAAGAGGAAGCGTCCTTCTGGAAGATCAATGCAGAGCGGTCCCGCGGGGAGGGGCCCCAGGCCGAGTTCCAGTCGCTGACCCCCAGCCAGATCAAGTCCATGGAGAAGGGAGAAAAGGTCTTGCCGGCCTGCTACAGGCAGGACCCCACCCCGAAGGACAGGGAGGCCAAGGCGGAGAGGCCCGGCCACCTCCGCCAGGAGCCACGCGTCCTTCCCAGCGCCGAGCGCGAGGGGCCCCAGCCGGTCCAGGCGTGCGCCAGCGCGTTGGAGGAAGCCACTCGCTCCGAGCCCGCGGGCAAGCTGCCGTCTCCCGGGGCCGGCCCCGGGGATGGAGACGACACGGAGGACGCCCTGTTCTCGGAGCCCGCACCGACACAGGTGGGCGGGCGGCCCCGCCTCGGGGAGTGACCTGGGGCGCCTCCTACAGGACGGGCGGGCACAGATGCCCTCCCTTTCTTCCCCGCACCCTCCTTTCTCCAGCCCCTTCCTCAGTGGGCTTTCGGGGTAAGGACTGCGGGGTTGTCACTTAGCTGGGCGACTGACAAGCAAGGACACGAGTCTGTGAGCCCGTCTCAGGGCCCTGACTCGTCTACCTGGCCCGTGGTTGCATCCCAGGTGCCCATTGACTTCCCCCAGGGGTGTGAGTCAGGTCGAGAGGGATGGTGGGGGTGGGGGTGGGGGGTAGTGAGCAGGGGACCTTGTGGCGGAAAGGTGGTCAGGGTGGAGGGTTTGGCTGCCTGCTTGACCCAGGGGCCTGTGATGTTGGGCTGGGGCGTGAGTGAGGAAGGGATAGGCATGTGTCCTGAAGGGGACATGGAGGCAGGGGACCTGCAGGCACCCACCAGGAACCACAGGACTGCCGGGACAGGCCTGTGCGGACCTTTTCAGGGCAAGGGCAGCTTCTCCAAGGGTCACGGTCCACTAGCTGTTTATTATTCAGGCAGTCATCCCAAAATTGCTTGGCAGTCCACCTGTAGACTGAGATGGACATCTTGCCCACCCTGGCTTAGGAAATTGAGACAGCAAAGGGAAGACACAATGTCTGGTTATGACCTTAAAGGGAACTAGCGTTGGAGGATTGCACAAAACAAGCAAACAAACAAACAAACAAAGTCACATTGAGAGGGAGGCCTTGATTTTGAGATTTATGATGAACACAGCAATACTTTGGAGATAGGCACGTCTGAGAACCATTTCTGAGGGGAAATCGGGGCTGCTCACACCACCTGGGTGAGGCAGTAAACAAGGTTACAGAACATTAATGCTTCCTGGCCTTCGTGTTTGCTAGGTGGGTCAGAGTGTTTGCTGGGTCCCAGAGGGGACTCGGATGACAGATAAGGATGGCTAGAGGGAGGAAACACAGTGTCCCCAGGCCTCCCGGGAGCCTGAGATGGGACCCGCTGTGATGAGCAAGTTCTCACTTTTAAACAAACACGCCAATGTTCATGCAGTCTGCTTTTACTCTGTGTTAACATCATGGGGACTCCTGGGCTGTCTCTCTCTCTCTCTCTCTCTTTCTTTTTTTTTTTTTAGACATATTTTTAAAAATTTTAAATTGTGGTTACATAACATAGAATGTACCACATTAAGTATACAGTTCTGTGGCATTAGATAGATTTAATTGTTATGTAACCACCACCACTGGGCATCCCCAGAACTCTTTCATCTTGCAAAACAAACTCTGTCCTTATTAAACAACTCCCCACGCCCTGCCCCCAGCCCCTGGCACCTACCCTTCCACTCTCTGTCTCTGTGAATGTGACTCCTGTAGGGACCTCATGTAAGTGGAGTGTGCAGTATTTGTCCTTGTGACTAGCTAACGTCACTTAGCATTATGTCCTCAAGGTGCACCCATGCTGTGGCCTGTGTCAGAATGTCTTTTCTCTGTGAGGCTGATACTCCAGTGGACGGATGGACTGCATCTTGTTTATTCATCTGTTGATGGACATTTGGGGTGTTTCCACCTCTTGGCCGTTGTGGATCATGCTGCTGTGAACGTGGGTGCAACCATCTGTTCGAGTCCCTGCTTTCAGTTTTTCGTGTGCATGCCCAGAAGTGGAATTGCTGGATCATATGGCAATTCCATGTTTAACTTTCCTGGGAACTGCCATACTGTTTTCCATAGTGACCGCACCATTTTACATTCCCACCAGGGACGCACAAGACGTCTAGTTCCTCCACATCCTCACCAATATTTTTTTTTCTTTTTTGATAAGTAGCCATCCTAACGGCATCTAACTCATTGTGCATTTGATTGGCATGCCTCTACTGGCTAGTGATGTTGAATATCTTTTCATGTACCTTATTGGGCATTTGTGTATCTTCTTTGGAGAAATGTGTGTTTAAACCCCATGCCCAGGTTTAACTGGTGCATTTTTTGTCGTTGGGCTGTGGTCATGCACTGGGCGTTGCCTGGAATGGGCTTGCAGGAGCTTCCTCGCCTCTCTCAGCAGATGACCTGCTCATTTCTCCTCCTGAAGATGGAGACCCTGTGGTGGGTGCTCCCTCTGGGTTCCGTCAGCTCCTCCTCCTCCAGGCTTACCGGCCACCTTCGGCCCCTATCTCCTCTGGTCCCCGTGCATCTCTCCTCTTTGTGTCCCTGATCTTCCTGCCCTGGCTGCTTCTCACAGGCATGCTGGGCGGGCGTTCTCCCTCACAAGTGGGCTTTCTCTGACCTCCTCCAATGGAAGCATTCATATAAAATATGAGCGTCTTAATTAGAAGAGACGCAGGACAGTATGTGGGGAGCAGAGAGTCAGAGAGAGCACATGGAATCCTCTGGAAGAACAGCTTTCTGAGTGCAAAGCACCCAGTGAAATGCCACCACATTTAAGAAACTGGTAGGCAGCCACAAGAAAGAGAACTCACTCGAACTCCTTCGTTCTGTTCTGTTTTGGCTTGTTCTGCGTTAGTCTCAGATGCAGCAGGGCTGGGCCTGAGATAAGCTTCAAGGGAGGCTGTGTGGCCATTGCCTGCCGTTGCTGCCACGTGAGCACTTTCTGTTTGCCAGCTGTGTGGAGGGTCCAAGTGTCTTTGCCCGGAAGGCCGCAGCCCAGCAGGTGGCCCCTGCCTTGTCACACTGGTGGGAAGGGGCACCTCAGATCACAGGGCTGGTGGGAGCCTGTGCGAATGTGTCTGAATGCTGCAGCAGCTTGAGACAGCCTGAACTCCTGGAGTGCCCCTTTAAATCAACCCCACGTTATTTAAGTGCGTGATCTTGACCTGAGGAATGTCCCTGGGATAGGGAACGTCACTCTAGAACCTTCCACATAATCTGGAAGAAGTATGCTGTATATCCTTTTCCATCTTTTTTATTCCTTCACTTGCAAGGTGTGTGTGTGTGTGTCACATCACAACGACTGTATTTGTAATATGTTGTCGTAGTCCATGATGACTAACTAAACATGCCTGTCACCCAGAAAGAGAAAAGATACATTTTTCTCCTTTTCTCTCTGATTATGGGTCTAGAAGCTGCTCTCAGACATGTCTGGGGACAGAGAGGGGCGTGTTGCTTCCTGACAGTGCAGCTTTTGCATTGAATTTTATTTAGTTTTCTGATTCCAAGCACTGAGGCAAATTGAGGTCAGGGAGCCTCTGAGACAGAAGCAGGCGATTTCATTTGGGTCATTTTAAATGAGAGGCCGTTTTTAGATTATGCACGACTAAACCCCTCATGCCTTACTTTGATGTCTTTGTTTCTTCCACAGGTCGGCTCAAGTAATGTCATCTTGAAGACGGGGTTTGATTTTCTGGACAACTGGTAAAAAGTGTTAACCAAAAAAGCCTCACAAAAAACCAAGAACCCCAAAGTGTTTTCCAAAGCAGTGGGACGGAGGAAGACGCAGTGGGCCGCCTTCCCCTGGGTCTTCTCTGGGTTTCTGTACTCTTTCCTTGACTGTCTGGAATCTCGTAAATATTGCCTTGTCCAGATTTCCAGATTTCCCCCATTTTGGTAAGACCAGATCTATATGCTATTTTCAGCAATTTGATCACAGAAGTTTTACTTTTGGAATTTTTAAAGACTTAGAAATTCAGTAAACCTTAGAAACAAAACTGTTGCAGCTGCGCCCGGTTTCTCCCCTCCCCCTTTCTCAACCCGGTCACAGACATCGTGATTTCCATCTCCTTCAGCCCTGCCCTTCTTTCCATGTGTGAGGGTACCCTTACGGGTGATGTCCGTGGAAGGATTTGCCCCCCGCGGGCCTCCTCCCCCGTACTCCCAGCTGCCCAGGGCTTTCCTCCCTGAAGCCATGTTTCTCGCGTCGTGTGCCACCCTCCACCCTCGCACCCTTTCCGGGAAGGAGACCTGGCGCGTGGCAGCGGGCGTCTTTACGCTGCCCTGATAGTTAAACTATTCATCATTGTTTAAGAGTTGCATGTTTCAAAGTTTTGTATTAACTTTTCATTATTTTGTATGTAGATTTAGCGGTTATAGGGCTACCACTTTTCTGGGATTTGTACCTTTTCCTTTGGGAAGTTCCCTATTATGTGGCCTGTGGGTGTCTCCTGTCCTGGGCATCTGCAGAAGGAAGTGGTGATGGCAGGTGTCACTGGAGGAAGATCTCTTCTGATGAGTTGTTAGACCTTCTAGCCTGAGACTGGCAGGGGCGGTGGAATTCCTTCATCCCAAGGACTGGTCAAGCTGCGTGACCGGGAGCCCTGCCCCAGCCCTGACCACCACCAGAAGTGGAAGAGTACAGTTTCTGGAGGGGCCCAGCAGTGCCCCCTGGAGACCTCTGTGGTCATAGCAACAGCGTCTCCTGGAGCAGGACTGCCCACGGGCTGCTCCAGTGACAAGGCTCCCAGGTGATCCAGGGAGCATGGTGGCCCATGCCCCGGACGGGGTGTGGGGAGTGTGTGCCTCACCCTGGGAAGCCTGTGCCCTGACCAGTGGTCCCTGAGCTGCAGGACCTGCCCAAGCGTGATCTGCACATCGCCTCTCACTGTGTTCTCACCTGAAGCCTTAATCCCAGCGAGTCCTGCCAGTGAGCGCCTGGTATCAGTACCCAAGTGTGTCTTTTTAAAATGCCTTTCTGCTTCATAGGACCTTCTGAAACGATTCCCAGGATATTTTAAAAGACTTAGGAATTCCAAGGTAAAGCACATGGCAACTTTGTTTTTTCCAGGAAAGTTTCTGCCAAAACTGTGGCTTAGCCAACGTTTGGTTTGGTTCCTGCCAGTTGCTTAATGTCCCTAAAACCTTGGGTCTTGGATTTGACCTTCCTGCTTTGGTGACTGTATCATGGCAAATACAGGTTCTTTCTGTAGTGTTTAAGTCTAGCTGAAACACAAAGGGGAAGAAAGATTTCTAGCGTGGTGGTGAGGGCAAAGGAGCCTAAAAGTCCCTGCCTCCCACCAGCATGGCCGGGGCCAGCCCCTCAGGTCAGCCTCGAGCCTCTGGCCAGGCTTAGCACGTGTCTCACCTTCCAGCCTCGAGGGCAGTGGGCTGTCTGAGAAGCCGTGCATGAAAACAGGGTCCCCTGAAAACAAGGACGTGTGCGGGCATGAGTCTGCTCCTTGGTGTCGGTCAGGAGAAATTCTCAGCCTGGGACACAGCCCATGGCGACGTCTGTTCTTCCGGGAGACGATTCTGATTCCTTTCCCACTCTCACAAAGCCCAGTGTTCTCTTCAAGTTCTGGGCGATCCGAGGGGCAGTCCTGAAGTCGTGCTGCCTTGCTTTGCTCTCGGAAGTAAAGGAGTGTGTTGGGGGAGATGAAAAAGCCTGGAGGATGCTTGCTGGTGCTCCCCGTCCTGCTTGGCCTTCGGATCCTCCTCGCGACCCCGCAGTCTGTACAGGACGGCTCCTTGCGTCCCTCCTGGGCGTTTGGGTTCACTGTGTCCAGATAAGGGAATTTTAGGCTCTTGTGTTTGCCACCTTCTCCACCCCCACCTCCCCGTATCCAGATGGAGCTTCTAAACCTAGGTGTTTCTATTTGTTATTCTAAAAATGTACACTTTTCAGCTGAAGCCTGTATGTGGTTTGGGGTTTCCCCCCATCCCTGCCCTCTGCACCAGGGATTCAGCCCAAGGACACAGTGTCTTGCTTTGGGTGACTGCACTTTGCAAAATCTCAAAAGAAACCAGTCTCAGTTCTTTCACCTGGGAGTCCCACCCCTGCCCTCTGGGTCTGGGAACAGTGGGGGTTGCTGCCCCTGACCCGCGTGGATGTCAGAGCAGCCTCCTTTTCTTTGATACACATTTTCAAAAATGAAAATTCTTACTGACTACTTGTAATTTGGTTGTATTTTATATTAATAGCCTTTAATAAAGCCATTTAAAAGATGCTAGATGTGTCCATTTGGGTCTCTGCCGGAGCCGGGAAACCTGTTAGAATGATTGCTGTTGAACAGAGGAGAGAAAAGGGGATTCTTACCACTTAAACCTGCGTGAAACCTCTTCAGAAGGCCCACTTTGCCCAGTCCTGACCTGGTCCCCCCGAAGCCTGGGGGGCAGTGGAGCTGAGGTACACAGGACCCTAGTAGAAGGAGTGGGCTGTGTTCCGGAGGGTTGCTGTGACTTGGAAGCCACGGAGGTCTTTCCAAGGACAAACTTAGTGCATTGAGTGACCACCTGGGAAGAGCACACGCCCTCTTCCTGGAAGCTCCCACCTTGGATCTGGATGAGCTCATTTTCCTTGGGAGAAATACGGAAGTACCGTGTGGAACGTGCTCCCGGGTATAATGAGCACCCACGTTTTTGGCCCAAACTTTCAGGGGAAAAAACTAATTTTTTAATTCAGATTTTTATTTGTTTATATTTAGGTACTTGTTTTTTGTAATATAAAAGTATTTTAGCATTTATTTATTTTTTTTTAACATAACTCATACATGGAATATAGAACTGAAAGCAACAAAGAAACAAAAACTCCAGGACACAGTCAGTAGTTCAGTGGTTACCTGAGAGCAAGGGGTGGGGGAGGGGGAGTCAAACACGTGGTGATGGAAGTACTGACTCTGGGTGGTGAGCACATAACACATAGACGATGCATTGTGAAACTGCACACCTGGAATCCATGTAATTTTTACTAACCTCACCCCAATAAACTTAACAATAAAAATTTCCAATGATCATATTCCAGGGTATTTTGATTATCAATATTATTACTGATTTCTGGAGTTACACTTTTAAGTCATAAGCTTAAATAAAAGAATTAAATGTATTTCTATAGATGTGGAATTAGTATTACCCATGCATAACGCACATCCTAGTTTTTCCCTCACAAATTTGGGCAAATGAGTGCATTATGGACAGCAAAGTACGGTAAGCATGGCCAGTCAGTCCTGTGCAGTTCATTAGAATGCCGGTGGAAAGTTGCCATCTATAGGTTGAGGAGGATTTCTAGATGTCAGTTTTCCACATCAGAGTTTTCAATCTGATTGCCCTTAGGAGACAGGCTTCTCCTAATTTATGCACCTAGCCGATAGGGTGGGTGTGGGGGCTTTGCCTCCTTGGGACCTACGATGCCTGGGTGAGCAAGTGATTATACTTGCTGACTTACTGCTGTACAGTGACGGCAATGGAGCTTGTAGACCAGCAAGCATTGGATTCCTATGTCTACACATGGTGAGAGGAAGTAGAATAGCTCCCAAGCCTGTAGGTTTGGCAGGTTTCATGGTAGCTCAGTATGTGATATTAATACACCTTTTAAAAAAAGGGGGTGGAAGGTTTCTATGCCATCAACACAGAGACAAAGTATGCCTGGGTGTGTTCTGCACTTTGCAGCTGGGACAGAAGGTGTTGTTGAATCTGGGGGCAAGAATGTGCTCTGTGGGGTGAGATTTTCTAGCAATTTCTTTGGCCTGATCCCATGCTCATGTGCAGTCTTCTGATGAACTTATCAGGCTTTCAGGTGGCTTCATACCAAGTAGGGGTGCAGGGAAACAGTGATTCTGAACCCCACCAAAACTCAGGCAGAAAACAAGTGAGTAATTCAGGATGTAAGATCCACTTAACAAAAATCAAGAGCAACAAGTCCAACTAGAAACTTAAAGACAGAACAACTCTTAAAGGCAATCAAAAATCGAAAGTGTCCAGGCATCAACTTCAGCATATAAAGACTTCTTTAGAGAAAACTATGAAAATGAAAGAGAAGGTGTAAAAGAACTGGACAGTTCTGGGTGGGGTAACTTAGTATTATAAAAAGGTGAATTTTTCCGAATTACTTTATAAAGTTAGTGCAGTCTTAACAAAAGTGCAGTTGGGTGTTTTGAGAAATTGGACACATTTACATGAAATTGTAGATGGAGAATAATAGTTCACTGAAGGGGTAAGGGTTCCTTGCTCTCAGTTATGAAAACATGTTACAAGGTCATAGAAATTCAGTTTGTGGGTGTTGGTGCTGGGATGATGATGGAGAGCTCAGGGGAAACCCACACACTTATAGGAACTTAGCTAACAATGCAAGTGACACCACAGACTGGCAGGGGAAAGAGGACGCACTACATGGAGACAAATGTGGATTCCTACCCAACACTGCTCAAAAGGTGGGCTCCAATATGGACTCGACCAAAGTATGAAAGACAGAAGTGTAATGCTAATAGAGGGACATATCTTGTGACCTAGGACAAAGAAAAACTTTAATAAAGTGTTCAAAAGTACAAACCATAAAACAAAGTACTGAAAATTTAGGATTTCTGTCAATGAAGTACACCATAGCTAGAGCTACTATATTTTGCTATGTATGATGTGCACCCATGTTTTTGGCCCAAACTTTCAGGGAAAAAAATCTTTTAATTTTTTAATTCAAAATTTTATTTGTTTATATTTAGGTACTTGTTTTTTTGTAGTACAAAGGAATTTTAGCATTTATTTTTTAACATGGTACAAGGAATTTTATGTAAAAAAATAACTATAAAACACAAGAACAATATGCAGAATATAAAACTGAAAGCAAAGAAAAAAAGAAATGAACAAACAAATAACCCATGGACACAATCAATAGTTTAACGTTTATTTGGGGATGAGTGGGTTAGGGAGGGGAGAAAGGGGAGGGGGTGGGAGAGGAGGGGGGGAAGCTAAATATAAGGTGATGGAAAGAGAAGTCACATTAGGTGGTGAACTTATTATACATCAAGCTGACAATGCACTGTAGAATTGTATGCCTGAGACCTATGTGATCCTTGCTAACAGATGTCACCCCAATAAGTCTAACAATAAAAATGAATTTAAAAAAAATGAAAAAATAAAATACAAGAACAGATACAAGGTACAAGAAATTTTATGTATAAAAATTTTTATAAATTTAAAAAAACTGATTATCATATTGCAGGGTATTATTTTGCACACACATAGTATTGATTTCATTATTGATTTCTAGAGTTGCACTTTTAACTCATAAGCTTAAATAAAATAATAAAAACATTTATATCAATATAGAATTAGTACTCTCTATGTATAATGAGCATCCTTATTTTTCCCTCACAAATCTGGGCAAAAAAGTGCACATTACACATGGAAAAATATAGTAATTAGTTGAAAGGACAGGAGAGGATACTGGCTATGTCAACTGCAATAAAGGACAAGTATCAAGAACATATAGGGTACACCTGCAAAACAAGAAGCCAGTAAGCTCAACAGAGAATTAGCAAAGAAAATCTTTAAAAACTGTAAAACATAGGAAAAGGTGCTTAAAATAATTGGTTATCAAGGGAAAAATCAGCTAGATGATGCCAAGTGTTGGCAGAAATGGGAGACAACAGCGGTTTTCAACTGGGAACGATTCTGACAGAAACATTTGGGAGTGTTGGAAACCATTCTTGCCATCACCCCCGAGGGAGAGCATGCTATTGGCATTCAGCGGATGGGGGCCAGGGGTGCTGCCAAACAGCCTACGGTGCACAGGATGCCCCACATTAGAGAGCCACGTGGTTTAAAAATAGCTAGTGCCAAGGTCAAGAAACCGTGGGATAGAGAAACTGTACAGATGTTGTGTCACAAATAATCTGGGAATATTTTGCTATATGTTCTGTGACCCCACTATTCCCCTCCAGGATAAATGTCTTAAAGAAATTCCCGCACAGGCACTTACAGGAGTGCAGACAGGGCTGTTCGTTGTAGCGCTGCCCGTGGGAGTTAGCCGCAAGCTGGATGTCTATCACTGGGAAGATGGTTAGACGAAATGCAGTGCCCACACCATGGATTATCATGGGGCACTTAAAAACAGCAAATTATATGTACACATGGCAACGTGGGGGGATCTGAACAAATACATTACTTAGTAAAAACAAGAAACAATAGAATACAGAACAATACATTTGCATAAATTACAAACAAGACATTTAACAATAGGATGATTGCCCACGAATTTTGCAGAGGTGGAAATAAGGGTGGCAGGAAAGAAATATAACAGAGGCATTTGAAATGGTCGTGGTGATGTACCAGTAGGTGCCCACTTGCAAAGAAATTGGTATCACTTGTAGTCTAGATCTGTTAGTAATTTCTCACATCAGACAGGAGACTCATTTGGTGTGTTGGGTGGGAGGTAGCCCTTGACCAACATTGGTTAGAACTTTTGTGGCTTGTCTCTGCTCAGGTTGCAAGTTGTGTGACTCTACAGTTGTACATCAGCCCACATCTCTAAAGCCTCCGGATCAATTTGTGCACTTTTGTAAGAGCAGGTGGGGCAACTGAGCAGGTAGGGAGGAAAGTGAGGGTGAGAATTACTGTCACCTGATGCCCTTTTCCTTGGGGGACAGAACTTACACCAACTATATGAGGTTGGGCAGGGCACTCTGCAGAGAAGGTGGTTTCATCAATTGGCCAATGTCTTTACCACGGCAACCTGAAGTTTACCCCAACTAAAAATTTCTCATGCAATACATTCATAGCCAATAATATATGTGAGGATCTTTAAAAAATATTTAAAGTTTTCTACCATATTTTGTCATCTATAATGCACACTTTTTTTTTGCTCAAATTTGTGAGGGAAAAATAGGATATGTATTATCCATAAGTAGCTATATAAATGTTTTTAATTCTTATATTTATGCTTATGAGTTAAAAGTGTAACTCTAGAAATCAATAAAAATATCTGTATGCAAAATAATATCCTGGAATATGATCATCAGGGTTTTTTTATATAAAAATTTTTTACATAAAATTTTCTGTACCTTGTATCTGTTCTTGTGTTTTGTAATTATTTGTTACATATAACTTGTTGTACCATAACATGTTAAAAAATAAATGCTAAAATTCCTTTATAATACAAAACATAAGTACCTAAATATAAACAAATAAAAGTTTGAATTAAAAAATTATAACAAAAGATTTTTCCTCTGAAAGATTGGGCCAAAAACATGGGAGCGTATTATACATGGGAGCACACTATACCCAGCAAAATATGGTAAGTTGAAGCTACAAGAAAGGAAAAAAAAAATTCTATGTAAATAGTAAAAAGAGAGCAAGGTAACCATACTGATATCAAGCAAAATAGTTGTTAAATGAAAAAGTTACATTAGACAGAGAAAGACATTATATTTTAATAAAAGATTCAATATAGCAAGAAGATACAATTACAAACATTTATGCACCTAATAACAGAACATCAAAATATGTGAAGCAAAAATTGAGAGAACTGACAAGAGAAACAGCCAATTCTACAATGGTAGTGAAACTTCAATACCTCACTCTCAATGATGGATGTAACCATCAGATAGATAAGTGAGGAGCTAGAAAAGAGGGCTTGAACAACACAGTAAACCAACTAGCTCTAATGCACACATCCAGAACACTCTACCCAAACAACAACTGCATACACATTCTCAAGTGGACATAGGACATGCTCTTAGACAGACATTATGTCAAGTCACAAACTAAGTCCCTTCAATACATTTTAAGAGATAGATAACATACAAAGTATCTTCTCTGACCACCATAGGATAAAGTTAGAAATTAATAGCATAAATAAAATTGGAAAAATTCACAAAATTCTGGGAATAAAGTAATGCATTCTTAACCCTTGGGTCAAAGAAAAAACATCCCAATGGAAACCAGAAAATACTTAGAGATGAATAAAAATGAAAACACAAGAAACCAAACTTATGGAATGCAATGAAAACGGTGCTAAGAGGGAAAATTATAATCCTAAATGCTTACATTGAAAAAAGATTTCAAAAGATCTCAAATGAGCACCCAACCTTTACATCTTACAAAGAAAAGGAAGAACAAGAAGAAATAGGAATGAATTAAACCCAAAGCTATTAATAGCATAAAGAAGGAAATAATGAAGATTAGAGTTGAAATAAAGGATAAATAAACGATAGAGAAAATCAATAGAACCTAAAGTGGGTTCTTCAAAAAGATGAACAAAATTGACAAAACTTTAGTAGATTAAGAAAAAGAAGACACTCAAATTACTAAAATCAGAAATGAAAAATATTGATTATACGGCAATGAAGAGGATTATAAGAGAATCCTATGAACAATTGTATGCCAATAAATTGGATAACCTAGGTGAAATAGACGAATTCCTAGAAATAGAAATGCTAGTAATTCTGAATAACCAACAAAATCTGAGCTGACCTATAACTAGTAAGGAGATTGGACCGGTAGTGAAAACCTTCCTGACAAAGAAAAGCTCCCAATCTCGTGGCTTCACTGGGGAATTCTGCCAACCTTTTAGAGAACTGACACCAATCCTTCTCAAACTCTTCCCCAAAAACTGAAGTGGAGGAAACACTTTCTAACTCATTCTATGAGTTCAGCATTGTCCTGATACCAAAGCCAAACACACTACAAAAAAAGAAAGTACAGAGCAATTTCCCTAATGAGCATTGACACAAAAATGCCCCAACAGGACCCTTGCCCTGTGGGTAAAATTCATCATAGAACAGAAAGCCAAGTGGAAGCTTGAAAGTATACCCTGGCCAAAGGATGGAGTAAGACACAATGCTGAGAGTGGCCGAAATTAATGCCACCCTCGAGGGTCTAAAGAATGCAGGGACAGTGTCCCCTTCATATCTCTGTGTAACTCACCGGCCTGGTCCCCTCAGCACAGGGAGGGATCCTGGTGGATAATTCTAGACGGGGGTTCTCAAACTAGATTGCAGGCCCAAACTGGCCAGCCCCTGTTTTTGTACGCAGTTTTTACTTTTGTAAGTGACTGAGAAAAATCAAAAGAAGAATCATATTTTGTAACATGCAAAAATTATGTGAAACTCAAATTCCAACATTTATGAATAAAGCTTCATCAGAACACAAGTGGCGCTCACTTGTTAGGTACTGTCTGGTGTTTGGCACATAAATCACATTACCCCTTTATCGTGCTGCTTTCTGCGGTGCTAAAAGAATACAATGTGCGTGCACCTAACCCTACTAGGCATTCCTCACATGAATTCTCAACTCACAGGAAGGCAACCACCAGGAAAACCAGAAAATATGAACAGGAATATCTCAACTCAGCTGATTTTCTTCATGAAAATAAAACTTGGAAATGAGGCTGCAACCAAAGTAAGTTGCCAAGTGGCTCATTTGCTCTCCAAGTGAGGAAAGCCTTTTTTACCTATGGTGACTTGATTCAATCATGTTGGATTGCAGCAGCCAAAACATGTGTTCAGAGATGACCTTGTGGAAGACGAGGACTCCTGGAGCAAGTCAAGTGAAAAACAACGTGCACAGCGGTCCAGCAGAGGGCAGCAGGAGCCCACGGAGCCCAAACCTTCACCAGCAGAACCGCGCCGGAGAGGGTCTGAAACGTGCGTGTGCATGTGCCAAGATTTAGTAACCGACTAGCTTGTTTCATGTTCATGAAAACACTACAAGAATAGTACTGTTTTTATCCTTATTTTACAAATAAGAAAGCTGAAGGTCTGAATGGTTCAGTGACATTTCTAAGGTCACATAGCTAGTTAAGTGAAAGCCATTTGTGTCACTCCAGGACCTGCATTTTTATTTAAGTAAATGATTATAAAGTCTATGTGCATGGTGGAAGCACTGTGCATGTTGTAATTCCTTTACTCTTACAACAATGCCAGGATTTGGGTGTCACCATGGGCACTAAAGTACACAGAGGTTAGCAATTTGCTAGACGTTTCCCCCTGCCGGTGGCAGAGCTGGGTCCGGCGCTCACACGGTCTGGCTGGAGTCCCCGAAGCTCTCACAGCCCTGGCCCCTGCGCTCTGCTGATGGGGCTCATTATGATAGGCCGGGGCTTCTCAAAGTGGGGGGCAGTGCCACCTGGGAACTTCCTAGAATCACGCTTTTGGGGTCCCACTCCTCTGTGGGTGGAGCCCAGCAGTCTGAATTAATGCGCCCCCTCTCCCGTGGCTATGACACACACGGAAGTCAGGACCCAGCGTCATGGACTCGCACCGCCGGGCTCCTCATTGCGGCGAGGGGACGGGGTGGGTCGTCGGGGCAGTGGGAAGTGGGCACCGCTGGATCCAGAGCCTGCGGAATCAGGATATGGGAGTGGGGCTTCCCTCACTCTTCTACCCGCTTTTCATTTCTTCTGGTTCTTCCTTTTATTTTCGTCTTGCTACTTTATTGTCTCTTATTTGTTTTTCCCAACCCCCACCCTTTCCCCTCTTTCCCCACGTCTCCCTCTCCTTTTCTCATTCTTTCCCACAAAACAGAGACTATTTATAATGTACGAACCGATCAGGAGACAGGATCCACATACTAATTTGAACAGGGATGGCTTAGTATAAAGGGTTATTAACAACCACGGCGGTTGGAGTAGCAAGGGATTGACTGGTCAGAACACAGAACACAGAAGCAGCATATATGTTAATGAGAGGGGGCAGTCGCCACCCCTAGGAAGGCCCCGCCCACCCAGACCCTGTTAGGGAGGGCGCAGCAGGTGGCTCAGTGGTTCTGGAGAGGGTGTGGCGGTGCCGGCTGGAGGAACTTTCTGGAACTCTAGCTTCTGTAACTTCGCATAAGTCTGCCTTCTAGGGTGCTGGGAACACTGCTTCTGGAGAGTTGCTTCCTGGTGATGCACCTGAGGGAGGTGCCAGGGGAGCTCTGACCACTGCTGCCACTGGGCACTGTGGGAGGTGGGAGCTGAGGAACCTGCGGGAATACGGGAAGCAAAACCCTTCTGTCACAGCGCCCTCTGCTGACACAGTCCAGCATCACGGCAGGGGACAAAGGGCAAAGGGCTCGTCGGTTTTCACAGAGCTCGCAAAAAGGTGAATTGGTTAGGGAGGGGAGAAAGGGGAGGGGGTGGGAGAGGAGGGGGGAAGCTAAATATAAGGGGATGGAAAGAGGGGTCACATTAGGTGGTGAACTTATTATGCATCAAGTTGACAATGCACTGTGGAATTGTATGCCTTGAAACCTATGTAATCCTTGCTAACAGATGTCACCCCAATAAGTCTAACAATAAAAATGAATTAAAAAAAAAAATAAAATAAAATAAACATGAAAAAAAAAAAGGTGAATTGGGAGCTTAGAGGCAACAAATCCAAGGCACAACAGATCTAATGACACATCTACAAAAATGTCACCCATTTAAACCTGTTAGAACAGGGTGTGTCCATCCAGTGATTTCCCCCGTATTTCCTCTCTATTCGCTGAAGTATATACCTGTCTTCAATAGTGATTTTTCTTGAGTACACATATA